>SJYA01002240.1:0-13710 GCA_006410615.1 Neotragus moschatus
CCCACTTGAGAGCAAGTCCCCAGGTCAACAGAGAGAATGGGATGAGCCCAGGATGGGGCCCAGGAGTCCTGCATTCAGCCTCTGTCCATTTGGGGCGGAACTTGACCAGGGAGGGAGTGCAGCAGGGGGTGCCTCTCTGGGGGCAACCGTGGCACCCCCAGGGCTCGGGGCCATCCCCACCGCATCCTGGCTTTCATCAGAAGCCCCCTCAGCCTGCGTGTGGGGGAGGCAGGGAAGCTGTGCTCCAGGTCATGCTGGAGAATGTGTGGGACTGGGGTGCTGCTGGGTCCTAGGGGTCTGGCCAGGTCCTGCTGCCTCTGCTGGGCAGTGGTGATTGGTCCTCATCTTCCTGAGAAGTCACGAGTGACAGGTGTCTCATGGCCAAGCTACTGGAGGAGGCAGTGAGCACTCCCACCCCTGCAGACATCTCTGGGGGGGTCAGTGGTCCTGTAGGTGGTCCNTGTGTGGGACTGGGGTGCTGCTGGGTCCTAGGGGTCTGGCCAGGTCCTGCTGCCTCTGCTGGGCAGTGGTGATTGGTCCTCATCTTCCTGAGAAGTCACGAGTGACAGGTGTCTCATGGCCAAGCTACTGGAGGAGGCAGTGAGCACTCCCACCCCTGCAGACATCTCTGGGGGGGTCAGTGGTCCTGTAGGTGGTCCCGGGGCTTGGACCTGGGGGACATGAGACTCAGCCGTTGACTCTCAGGGGTGCCAGCTGTGGGTGCAGCGGCAGGGGTGGGCGGTGGGGGATACCTCACCAAAGCCAAAATGAGAGGTCATCCAACGAACAGAAACTGACTTGCACCGTTTGGTCTGGCACATCCCGTCTTGAAATTTCTTGTGGACAGGATACAGTCCCCGGATAAAGGGATTTCTATCTTGTGTGTGCAATAGATCTATAGACATGCTTGCCTGTGGTATGTAATCCTTTGAACATGGTATTAAATTCTGTTCGCTAACATTTGAAAGGATTTTTGCATCAATAAACCTAAGGTATATTGTCCTGTCATTTCCTTGTCTTGTAGTGTCTCTGAGAAGGTTGGAAGGGAAACCAGCTTCACAAACCGAGTCAGGAAATTCCCTTATTCTTCTATTGCCTAATAGACTTTCATAAGATTAGTTTAATTCCTCTTTAAATTGCTATAATCATCACTGTGGCCACCGGTACTGAATTTTTTGTTAGGATGATTTTTTAAAAATAATTTTAATGATTTTCAATTTTATTTTCGGCTGTGCTGGGTCTTCGCTGCTGTGCGCGGGCTTCCTCCCGCTGTGGCCGGTGGGGGCTCCTCTCGTGCTGCGAAGCCCCGGCTTCTGACTGCAGCGGCTTCTCGCGTTGCCGAGTGCGGGCTCCAGGGCGCCCAGGCTCGCGAGGTTGCGGCCCGTGGGCTCAGTAGCCGTGGGGCACAGGTTCAGCAGCCTCTCAGGATGTTCTGTTCCCAGATCGTGAGTCGGTCTAACTGGTGTCCGCTGCGTTGCAAGGTGGATTCTTCACCGCTGGACCACCAGGAGCGTTCCCTGGATTTTTTTTTTTTCCCCCCGTTGGAGGTTTTTAATTGTGGATTTAAGCTCTCGTTAGATGTCTCCTCACATTTCCTATTTCTTTTTGAGTCAGTTTGATACCTTGTTTGTGTCTGTAAGTTTGTCCATTTTATCCAAGTCATCTAATATGTTGATATACAATTATTGGTTAGTCATCTAATTGTTGGTTTACAGTTTTGAGAGCATTGTCCTGCAATTCCTTTTATCTGCAAGGTTGGTAATAATATCTCCCCAGAGGAGTCACAAACTGAAATGAGATTGATACAGGCTTTTTTAAAGGAATGAACTTACGTTGTTGCCTTTGCCATAGATCTCACTTCTCAGCCTGACTGTACTTACTGACTAGGCTGTTTTCATGTCTGTGTGGAGAGCTACCATTAGTATTTCTTATAGTTCAAAGACATCGGGCTCCTGGGCACAGTGAACACACTCCTTTCTGTGGCTATTTTGCAAAATATGGCGTAGCCTAGAGTCATAGAAATCCAGCTGACAACTGCTGGAACAGAGGGACATGCTAAGCAACGTGAGGGTGGGAACCTGGAGGGTCCTCTCTGGGGACAATTTAACCAGTTATAATGGACATTCCAGCATCTGGGACATGGAGCTGTGAACTGGACCTATGACTGTCATTTTCAGACGGGAAATCCCAGGAGAGGAGGGTCCTGGGGAAAGGGCCAGGTCTCAGGCTGCAGGCAGTGCCTCAGGACAGGGGACACCTTCTCTAGGAGCAGGGGGGCCCGCCCAGGCCACCTGCAGTGATTCCACCAGGCGGAGATGCATCCCTGCAGACCTCTGATACCACGGCCTCTCCTGAGACACAGGGTCACACCCGGGGCCTGGAACCCTTTGAGACCATAAACCTTTCCTTTCCTGTCCACCCTGACAGCAGTCTAGCTCAGAAGAGACATCTCCATTTTCAGCAGGAAAATCCAAGGCCCCCGAGGAGGGAGCGACTGGCTCTGGAGGAGCTGGGCCAGGAGCACAGAGGCTGCCTGAACCAGGCGGCCTGACCTGCAGCTGCTCGGAGGAGGCCGGAGTGTGTGCGGGCCAGGCAGGGGGTTTGTGTCTCACTTCCCTGTCTCTCTGTGTCACTGTGAGGGTTATAACTGCTGTCATACGACTGACAGAAATAGTCGGCCTCGTCCTCGGCCTGGACCCCGGTGATGGTCAGGGTGGCTGTGCTCCCCGAGCTGGAGCCAGAGAACCGGTCAGGGATCCCCGAGGCCCGCTCACTATTCTCATAAATGACCAGCACAGGGGCCTGGCCCGGCTTCTGCTGGTACCAGTTAGCAAAGTTTTCATCCAGTAGGTCTCCCGAGCAGGTGATCTTGGCCGTCTGTCCCAAGGTCACTGACACTGAAGTCGGCTGGGTCAGTTCATAGGAGACCACGGAGCCTGGAAGAGAGGAGGGAGAGGGGATGAGAAGGAAGGACCCCTTCCCCGAGTGAGAAGGGCGCCTCCCTGAGATTGTGTCTGGGCTGAGCTCTGGGCTCGGGGCAGGCCCAGTCCTGGGTGCTGTGGGACCAGGGCCGGGGTGCAGGGCCAGGGGGCCGCACCTGTGCAGAGAGTGAGGAAGGGCAGCAGGAGAGGGGTCCAGGCCATGGTGGACGCGCCCCGAGCTCTGCCTCTGAGCCCGCAGCTGGGCTGGGGCCTCTGGGCTCTCTTATCCTCAGAAGGGCCGTCCTCATGCAAATCTCCTTCCTGCCCCTCGCGGCCTGGTGACTGGCCCCCTGCTGATTGGAGAGCAGCTGGGCTCCCAGGAGGCGTCTCCTGGGGCCTGCCTCCCAGGCCTGTGTGCCCGCCTCCCAGGCCTGTGTGCCCAGGTGCCCAGACTCTCTCTGGGCTGAGTGAGAAAGCCTGCCCCTTCCTGAGCAGCACACATGCCCTCTGTCTGCTGAAGGGGTCCCCTCTGGGCCTGGGGGACACATGGGCGTCCTCTGTGGGGATGAGGTCATCCTGTGGGGGGCTGGACAGTGCTGGAAGCTGGCTCTGAGGGGACCGCAATCCTGCTGCTGTGAGAGCCGGGATTCCAGCATTCAGCACGGGGACTCTGATACAGGGCTTTAGCCGAATTTTGGGGATTGTCTTTCAAGTGGTATTTCCTTATTTACTGATGTAGAACTGATTTTCAATCTCATGTTAGTTTCCGGTGTTCGGGAAGTGATTCATGTATATACACACATAATCTTTTGAGATCACGTTTTAGGAAACAATTGGGGAAAAGACTCTTTTGTATCTGGACCTAGGTAAGAATTCTTGGACTTGACGGTACCTTCATTATATGTCAAAGGAAGAAGATTAATAGAAACGTTAAAACGAAAAGCTTTTGTTCTATAAAACTACCTTTCAAGGAGTTGAAAAATCCAGTGAAGTGGGAGAAGATACTTTACGCTCACACACTTCTTGAAAGACTCGTGTCTTCATTAAAAGAAAATTCTCAAGAGTCATCAATAAGCAAAACATTTGAAATCATTCAGTGGGAACGCGGAAAAGGACAGCAGACATTTTTTTCAGGAACGCACAGTTGCCAGGTGAGCAATGGGACCGTGGTGGTCAGCACGAGTCAGTAAGGGAATGTCAGTTACACCTGAGTAGATGCTGCCACACAGCCGAGCAGACGGACTCCAGTAAAACGGCGGCAAAACCCCAGGCTGGCTGGACGGCAGAGAGACTGGTTATTCCTGAGCTGCAGGAAGGAATACAAAGTGGCGCAGCCACCGTGAGAAAGAGTTCTGCAGCTACGGATACACAAACATGGGACGACTGTGCAATCTAGAAATTGTACTCTTGGGAGTTTGTTTCGGAGAAAGCAGACTTATGTTCCCACAGACTCCTGCGCAAAAGAGCGACTAGTTCCCGTGCTGGTCGCTGAGGCAGCCATACCCAAACGCCCTCCACATGATGCTTCAACGCCGTAAATTTGTTGAGTATGTTCTGGGGGTCAGAAGTCTGCAATTTCATGTTTGGCACGAGTCCTCTCCCTGTCTCCCTGAAGCTCGCTTTCTTTCTCTGTCCTTACAAAGCCTTGCCTCAGTGGCTCACACGGGGCTGGAGGGTCGGGGGCTGTTTCTGGTCTCTCTCTGACTTATTTAATTTTAATTGAAGGATATTTGCTTTACAGGACTTTGTTGTTTCCTGCCAGATATCGGCGTGAATCAGCCAGAGGAGTGCGTACCTCCGCTCCCTCCTGAACCTCCCTCCCGTCTCCCTCTCCATGCCACCCTCTAGGTAGGCACAGAGCTCCCGTGTGAGTTCCCCGAGACATGAATAAGGTCACGAGACCTACCTCCACGGGTAGGAGCAGTCTGCAAGTGGACGCCGACGTCCACCCTGTTCTTCTGTCACTTTCACAGATGGACAAACAGTGGCCCCCTGAGAGCCTGACCTTGTCGTGACCTTGTCACAGAGATCACTTTGATGGGTGCCCCGCACTTTATGACCAAGGCTCTGGGGGGACCCCCTTCCTGGTGGGTCAGCGTCTCAGCACAGCAGGGAGCGGTCTTCTCTGCCTCCGTTTCCCACCGCTGCCCTCCCTCTCGGCCGCCGGTCCCTCTTCACGTCCATCACAGGCTCCCGCTGACTGTCTCCAGTTCCTAGCAGCCCAGGCCCCGGGTGTGTGGACACAGTGGGACCCACACGGGCGGTGGGTTAACTTCCTGCTGTCCCGGCTCCCTTTCCTGCAGGGTCAGGGGGACCAGACACTGCTCACTAGAGGGACCTACAGGAGCCCTTGTTTGGATCCAAGAGGCTGGAGAGAACAGCCCTTGCCTAGAGTGGAGGGATGGCAGATGGCCCTGGGTCCTCTGTGAGTCCAGGCAGACTCGAGGACAGAGGTTACTGCGGGATGGAGCCCAGATGTCCCGTCTGGCCCTGCCTCCTGCACCCTGTCCATCGCTCTCCGAGACACCAGCCTCCTCCTCTCCTCTTGACCACGGGGAGTCGCCAGGCCACAGGCAGCTCCTGGACTTTCCCCATCAGCCCTCGGCCACTAGGGGCCCAGCTGAGCTTCGGATCCAGCCTGAAAATCCCACCCGAGTCCAGTGAGGTCAGTGCCCAGGATCAGGGTCCCTGTCCCATGCTGACTCAGGGGCTGGGTGTGTGTGAAAGATACTTAAATTTCAGATTTCATTGAGCTATGAGGGAACCTCAGGTCCACAAAGCTCCCTGCAAAACGCATTTGAGGGGATTCCTCCAGAGGCTGACTTGAGGGCGGGGGGACCGTACTCTGCAGCTCAGCGCCGCTCCCCCACCACCCGGGGTCTCACGGGACGCGGTGCCATCCGGCCCCAAGCATGTTCTTTGGGAAGACAGGGAGCGGTGCTTGGCAGCCAAGCTGATCCTTTCTCAGTGGATGAAGCCCAGCGGAGCGCCGGCTCTGTCCTGTCATGGAGTCCCCTCACACGCCCCCGACTCCCTGAGGACCCAACTCTGCAGCCAGCCACTGTGGGGCCAAGATGCCCACCTCCTCCAACACGTCCAAGTTGCTTCCTGCTCGGCGCTCAGTGCTGGCCGGGCGCCCGCTCCGCCCCGGCCACCTTATTTTGTAACCTCACTCATCAGGACAGTTTGTCTTCAGTGGGTTGTATTTAGTGGCTGTCTCAGGGTAACCACCACTAGGTGAACTTGCCCACGTCTGCCTTCTCGTGATGGGCGTCCCTTCTCACACAGCGAAGGATCCCGCACCCTGGTCTCCCTCCCACTTGCGCTGCGGTCATCGCGTCTTTTGTGTTCACCGTCACTGTAAACCATGGAGATTATTGATTTTTTTTGCTTCGCACAGTGTATAGTGATTTGCTCCGATACATGGTGCTGTCCTTTCTCACATTTCCTGGGATTGAGTTTGAATAAGCGCTTGTTTATGCTGGTTATTATTTTCACCCAAATGGGAACTTTTGGGGTCATTATTTCCCTCAGGACCTTTTCTCTTTAAACCCACCAGCTTTTTCTGCTCTGAGACCCCATTACATACCTATCAGGCTGCGGGACTTTGTACTAAATAACAAGCCTCTGTTCACTTCTTGTCATCTTTTTCTTTCCTTCAAGTTATGATGAATGGTCTATTTTCTTGCCACTCAAGTGCCGTAAGTCTCTTCCTGCACCAGCCCATCTGCTGCTGGTCTCATCCCAGGATGTTGTGTTTGTTCGCTTGCTTTATTGAAGTGTTTAGCTGATTTACACCATTGTGTTAACTTGTTCTGATGCAAAGGTATTCAGTTATACAAATATATGTGTATACTTTTTTATGTCCTTTTCCATTATAGTTTATCCCAGGATAGTCATCATGGTTCCCTGTGCTATCACAGCAGGGTCTTGTCCTGTGTATGATGGCTCACATCTGCTAACCCCAGACTCTCATTCCGTCTCTCCCCCAACCCCATCTGTGGTGGCAAACACCAGTGAGCTCTCCAGTCCAGGGGTCTGTTTCTCTGTGTCCAGGTAAGTTCTGTGTTCCTCCCGTCAGGACCTGCATGTCCTGTCTCCCCTCCAGCACTTCTGATAAGTGGAGTATTGACTGATGCATTTTATCCAATTCACTCTGTGCAGAACCTTTCTTGAGGGCCGGGAGGCGGGGCTGCCTGGGGGTTAGCTCCGGGGGCCCCAGGCCAGGCCTGTCCCTGCGGTGTCCACTGTCCTCCCGGGGCTGGAGGAGGGCGTGAGCAGCCCGGGAGGGTTTCTGTCTCACTTCCCTGTTCGTCTCTGTCACTGTGAGGGTCACTGCTGCTCTTAGCTGCCTGACAGTAATAGTCGGCCTCGTCCTCGGTCTGGACCCCGCTGATGGTCAGGATGGCTGTGTTCGCCGAGTTGGAGCCAGAGAACCGGTCAGGGATCCCTGAGGGCCTCTTACTGTCCTTATAAATGACCGTCACTGGGGCCTGGCCCGGCTTCTGCTGGTGCCAGTAAGCATAATAGCTTCCTATGTTGTCTCCCTGGCAGGTGATCTTGGCCGTCTGTCCCAAGGTCACTGACACTGAAGTCAGCTGGGTCAGTTCAATGGAGACCACGGAGCCTGGAAGAGAGAAGGGAGAGGGAATGAGAAGTTAGGACCCCTTCCCTGGGCATCCCACCCTGAGGCAGTGCCTGGACTGTGCTCTGGGCTCGGGGCAGGCCCAGCGCAGGGTCCTGTGTGGCCTGAGCCTGCGGGCATGGCCGGGGGGCCACACCTGTGCAGAGAGTGAGGAGGNCTCTGTCACTGTGAGGGTCACTGCTGCTCTTAGCTGCCTGACAGTAATAGTCGGCCTCGTCCTCGGTCTGGACCCCGCTGATGGTCAGGATGGCTGTGTTCGCCGAGTTGGAGCCAGAGAACCGGTCAGGGATCCCTGAGGGCCTCTTACTGTCCTTATAAATGACCGTCACTGGGGCCTGGCCCGGCTTCTGCTGGTGCCAGTAAGCATAATAGCTTCCTATGTTGTCTCCCTGGCAGGTGATCTTGGCCGTCTGTCCCAAGGTCACTGACACTGAAGTCAGCTGGGTCAGTTCAATGGAGACCACGGAGCCTGGAAGAGAGAAGGGAGAGGGAATGAGAAGTTAGGACCCCTTCCCTGGGCATCCCACCCTGAGGCAGTGCCTGGACTGTGCTCTGGGCTCGGGGCAGGCCCAGCGCAGGGTCCTGTGTGGCCTGAGCCTGCGGGCATGGCCGGGGGGCCACACCTGTGCAGAGAGTGAGGAGGGGCAGCAGGAGAGGGGTCCAGGCCATGGTGGACGCGCCCCGAGCTCTGCCTCTGAGCCCGCAGCTGGGCTGGGGCCTCTGGGCTCTCTTATCCTCAGAAGGGACGTCCTCATGCAAATCTCCTTCCTGCCCCTCTCGGCCTGGTGACCGGCCCCCTGCTGATTGGAGAGCAGCTGGGCTCCCAGGAGGGGTCTCCTGGGGCCTGCCTCTCAGGCCTGTGCCCAGGTGCCCAGACTCTCCCGGGCTGAGTGGGAAAGCCTGCCCCTCCCCAGCACGAGCGTGCACTCCTCTGTCTGTGCCTGGGGGACACACAGGCGTCCACTCTGGGAATGAGGTCATCCTGTGGAAGGCTGGGTGGCACTGAAAGTGGGCGCTGAGGGCACCCCGGTCCTGCTGCTCTGAGAGCCAGGATTCCAGTCTCGGGCACAGTGGCAGTGGCCATGCAGCTCTGGCAGAACTTTCATTATGTGTCTTTAGGTTTTTGTTTGTGTATTTCTTGATGTCTAGTTGATTTGCAAAGTTGTGTTAGTTCCAGGTGTTACAGCCAGTGGCAGATACATGCGTATACTTACAGAGGTATGTGCATTCTTTCCACGTGATGTTTTAGAACAAAATGGAAGAAAAAAATCTTCTACGTCTTGACCTAGGCAAGAATTCCTGGACTTGACATTAATTCACGACACGTTAAAGGAAGACACACGTGGAATCTTATTTAAAAAAAAGCATTTGTTCTAAATAAGTCATTTTTATGGAGTTGAAAAATCCAGCCAAGTGGATAAAATGCTTTCCACCCACATATTCCTCAAAAGACTTGTATATACACTTAAAAAAATTCTCAAAACTATTCAACAAATAAAGCAAACAAAACTCCTGGGAAGGCTGGAAATGACGTGAAGAGACAGTTTTTTTAGGAACATACGGACGTCAGATGAGTCCTTGGGAAGATGGTCACCACCAGTCATTAGGGTAACGCCCAAAGGAGATACTGCTACACACTTGTCAGAGTCGAACAGACGTACTGAAGTGAAAAATGGAAGCAGAACCCACGGCTGGCTGGACAGCCTTGCCAGAGTGGTCATTCAGATGTCACTAGGAGGAACGTAAAGTGGTACAGCCACCCTGGAAACCAGTCCCGCAGCTACTTACCACACTAAGGGTGCGATGACAGTGTTGTTGCTGTTGTTGAGTCACTAAGTCACGACAGATTCTTTGTGATCTCGTGTCTGTAACATGCCAGCNCAGAGTGGTCATTCAGATGTCACTAGGAGGAACGTAAAGTGGTACAGCCACCCTGGAAACCAGTCCCGCAGCTACTTACCACACTAAGGGTGCGATGACAGTGTTGTTGCTGTTGTTGAGTCACTAAGTCGCGACAGATTCTTTGTGATCTCGTGTCTGTAACATGCCAGCCCTCCCTGTCCTTCACTATCTCCCAGAGTTGGCTCAAACTCACGTCCACGGAGTCACTACTGCCATCCAATCGTCTCGTCCTCTGCTGCCCTCTTGTCCTTTTGTCCTCAATCTTTCCAGCACCAGAGTCTTTTCCAATGAGTCAGCTCTTTGCATCAGGTGGCCAAAGTATTGGGTCTTCAGCTTCAGCATCAGTCCTTCCAGTGAATAATCACAGTTCATTTCCTTTAGGATTGACTGCTTGGATCTCCTTGCTGTCCAAGGGACTCTCAAGAGTCTTCAGCACCATAATTTGAAGGGATCAGTTCTTTGGCGCTCAGCCTTCTTTATGATCCAACTTTTACATCCATACATGACTGCTGGAAAAACCATAATTTGACTACATGAACCTTTGCTGGCAAGGTGATACCTTTGTTTTTTAATAAGCTGCCTAGATTTGTAGCAGTTACCCTACAGCCTAGGAATTATACCCTTGGGAATTTATTTCAGAGAAATAAGACTTATGTTCCATAAACACCTACACTCAAGTGTTCCCAACTCCTTAACTCAGGCAGCCATAACCAAATAACACTCGTGAGTTGACTAAACCCCACACGTTTCTTTTTCACATTTCTGGAGGTCAGAAGTCCAAGGTCAGGATGCTACAATATTGTTTTTGGGTGAAGTCTCTCCCTGGCTCGCTGAGGACACCTGCTGGTTCTGTCCTTACAAAGCCTTGTCTCAGCGGCTCACTCGGGTTTGGTGTGGGATGTTTCTGCTCTTTTCTCATAAGGTCGCTAATCCTGTCTCCACAGGGTTGGGGAGAGCTTAGTTGTGGAAGCACAATGAGAAGCCATAGGAAGTGGGTGAAGACCCGGCGCTCGGGAAGAGGAGCCTTGTTTGCCATTTCAGGTCTGATGTGAAACAAGTTGCTGAGGACTTCACGCCTCAGCTTCCCCGTCTGTAACATGGGCTCTCGTCCGGATGCTCCTTCATAGAGTGTTTCTGATTAAATAGGAAGACCCTTGATGGTACCTGGTACGTATTAAGCACTGATGAATATTCACTCCTCCTGCATCTGTTAATATCCTTAATCTTTATGCTTAATACATGCAGAGACCACGGAATAGTGGAAGTAGGAAGGTGACGAGTCTGGGCCGCTCACATTGACACTATTTTCCAGCAACACCAATATACGCACACTTCTTGTGGGAACCCTCCACAGTGAGGAGCTGAAGTCCTAAAGAGTGCATGCGAGCGGACCTTGTTTGACAATAGGGTCAATTGAGACGCCACTACTTAAGCTGAGTTTTATTGGGCGGCTGCTGCTGCTAAGTCGCTTCAGTTGTGTCCGACTCTGTGCGACCCCACAGACGGCAGCCCACCAGGCTCCCCCGTCCCTGGGATTCTCCAGGCAAGAACACTGGAGTGGGTTGCCATTTTCTTCTCCAGTGCATCAAAGTGAAAAGTGAAAGTGAAGTCGCTCAGTTGTGTCCGACCCTCAGCAACCCCGTGGACTGCAGCCCACCAGGCTCTTCTGTCCATGGGGTTTTCCAGGCAAGAGTGCTGGAGTGGGGTGCCATTGGGAGGGGTCCCTAATCCCATTCAGTGCCATGGGTCTCAGGAGCTCTGGTCCAGGTCACCGTGGTAGCTCTCACCCCACTTGTTCAGCTCCTGAGTCTTTCTAAGGCCACGTGGATCTGGATCTGGGAAGTTCTGGGGGTCAATCCCGGAGCCTTGGCTGCTGAGGGTCCTGTTAGCACCATAGGGACATCCAGGGTCCATTAGCAGTGGTCTCTGTCCCTCTGTCTGTCCGCATCCAGGCCTCCGTTCCCCAGGTCACTCCACGGCCCAGACACCGACACAGCTGGGCCCGCCAGCCCATCATCCACAGCGGACGCCCTGGTGCAGAGCCTGCCTGGAGGGTCGGGAGGTGGGGCTGCCTGGGGGCTCGGCTCCGGGGGCCCCGGGCCAGGCCAGTCCCTGCGGTGTCCACGGTCCTCCCGGGGCTGGAGGAGAGCGTGAGCAGCCCGGGAGGGTTTCTGTCTCACTTCCCCGTCTCTCTGTGTCACTGTGAGGGTAATCGCTGCTGTCATATGACTGACAGTAATAGTCGGCCTCGTCCTCGGTCTGGGCCCCGCTGATGGTCAGGGTGGCCGTGTTCCCCAAGTTGGAGCCAGAGAACTGGTCAGGGATCCCCGAGGGTCTCTCACTGAACTCATAAATGACCGTCACCGGGGCCTGGCCCGGCTTCAGCTGGTACCAGTGAACACTAAGCAATTCTGAGTCATCTCCCAGGCAGGTGATGCTGGCCGTCTGTCCCAAGGACACGGACACCGCAGGCGGCTGAATCAGCTGAGAAGAAGCCAGGCGAACTAGAAGAGAGGAGAGGATGGGGAGTGTGAGGAAGAGGGTCTTCTCCCTGCAGCCCCCACCCCCTGCAGCAACCCCTGTGCTGAGCTGACGTTCAGGGCCAGCCTGAGCCGTGGTCACTTAGGGGCCGAGCCTGGGGGGCCGCACCTGTGCAGAGAGTGAGGAGGGGCAGCAGGATAAGGGTCCAGGCCATGGTGGACGCGCCCTGAGCTCTGCCTCTGAGCCCGCAGCAGTGCTGGGCTCTCCGAGCCCCTTTATTCCCTCTCAGAGCTTTGCAGGGGGCAGTGAGGGTTTGGGACTATGCAAGTTCACCCTCAGGGGCCCACACCATCAGCCCTTGTCTGTCCCCAGCTTCTTCCTCGGCTTCTCACTTCTGCACATCAGACTTGTCCTCAGGGACTGAGGTCACTGTCACCTTCCTTGTGTCTGACCACATGAACACTGTCCCAAGCCCCCGGGCCTGTGGTCTCCCCTGGACTCCCCAGCGGGGCGGTCAGCCTGGCAGCGTCCTGGCTGTGGACTGAGGCTCGGTGCCCTGGGGTTCACTGTGGATGTGACCCTCAGAGGTGGTCACTAGTCCTGAGGGGATGGCCTGTCCAGTCCTGACTTCCTGCCAAGCGCTGCTCCTTGGACACCTGTGGACCCGCAGGGCTGGCTCCCCTGAAGCCCGCCTTGGGCCGCCCAGCCTCTGACCTGCTGCTCCTGGCCGCGCTCTGCTGCCCCCTGCTGGCTGCCCCGCGTGCTGCCTCTAGTAGAGCTCTGATTTCTGAGCATGCCTGATTACTGTCTCAGGTACGTTCACGTCCCCGTGAAGGGCTCACTTAGCTTTTCTCACACTAGAGAACCACGGTCCTCCTGTGTACAGTGATCACACTCCTCTCTGTGGGACTTTTGCAGAAGATTCTGCATGCAGGAGTCGCAAGGAGTCTTAGCTGAGAAATGCTGGATCAGAGAGACCTGAAGATAGTATCTGGTGACAATACTCACAGCTATAACAGATGTTCTGGGCATCAGGTATGTGGGGGCTGTGGACTGGTGAGACGTAAGTGAAATCTTCCAAATACATACAGACATGCAAATGTCTGTGTATGTACATGTAGAGAGAGCCTAGAGGCTGTGAGTGTTAGAGCACCAGGTACCCAGGTCACCTCCACAGAGATCACAACACAATGATTTCTCCTGGTCTCTTGGTCAATTGACTTCACAAGTCAAGTTCTTGTACTCCATGTTGACCTGAACACGTTTAAAATAGTGCAAAACACACCTCCGCACGCGCGCGTGCGCCCGCGTGTGTGTGTGTGTGTCAAGTCTTCTGACCCCGTGGACTGTAGCCTACCTGGCTTCTCTTCCAGGGAATTTTCTAGGCAGGAATGGGGGAGTAAGTTGCTGTTTCCTTCTCCAGTGAATATACATGCACAGAGGTTACTCTTTTAATCACCGAGATGGTCTGTAACGTGCTTCCCACCTGTCTGGGAATCAAGGTGCCATTCCATTTATTTCTGGGGGTGTCTGGGGAGAGTGTTTCGGAGGACATGAGCAATTGAACTTTCTGGCTCAGTGAAGCAGACGACCCTCCCCGTGTGGGTCCTGGGGGAAGAAAAAGCTGAGGAAAGCAGAGTCCGCTCCTCCCTGACATGAGGTCTCTGCTCAGAAGAGGGATAGTATAATAAAGAAGAAAAGGAAAAAATGAACTGTTGGAGCTCAGTTCTCTGGAGCTAAATTGCACTCTGAGGGTCCCGT
>SJYA01002241.1:0-36260 GCA_006410615.1 Neotragus moschatus
GAGGGCGGGGCCCACGTGCAAATCTGCTTCCTGAACCTGCCCCTCTTCTTTCTGTCCTCACCCCTGACCTGGCCTGAACACTACAGTCTCTACGTCCCTGGACATCAGGGCTCCTCTGAGAGGATGAGAACTCTTGGACGCGTCATCGTTAGTCAGGACACTGACCACTACAGCCCAGGATTTGTGACCCTCTTGGGAGGTCCCTGTCCACTCTGGGAGTCATCATGTCCTTGGCTGGTAATCCTGACAATCACTCTCTGGGTTTTGAGGGTGGAAAGTGAGGTCCCCTGAGGAGCTGGAGTTACTTAGAGTTCAACTCCATCTCCCCCCAGCACCAGAGGAGATCTGGGGTGTCCATCTCTCCCCATTTGTCCCCTCCACAGGGCAGACCCCCTGTAGTCCTGTCCCCTGCCTCAGCAGGGCTCTGAAGATGAGCCCTGAGACCTTTATTGTTGGTTGTAGTTAAGGGCTCATAAAACAGAACAAATGGGTCACTGCACCCCTACACTCCCGTAGAGGGCTCCGAAGCCAGCAGCTGGGGCTTCCGGCAGGCAAGGAAGCTACATTAAAACCTCCCTACACCCAGGCCCTTGCTGCCCCCTGGTGGCCCCAGGTCCCACTGACACCATTACAGTCAAGGAGCAGGTCTCACCCCAGATGCCTCTTGGGATCCTGGGACCGCGGTCTCTCTGTCTCCTCTGTCGTCCCTACTGGGTCACACAGCTATCAGACAGGTGCAGCCTCTCACCAGATTATGCATGAGGGGCCAGGACTCAGAACCCCGTTGGGTGTTCAGTAGCTAAGACCCTTCCTGGCAATGCTATGCCTGGCCCCTCTGGGGTGCTGGGATGCGTCATGACCCTGTTCCAGCCAAGGGTATTCGGTCCTGAAGATACTGATCTGTGCATTTATAGGAAAAAAAAAAAAGATAAAAACCAAAGATTTTTAAAAATAATAATGATGAGAATATTATAATTAGATTGAGCTTTCTAGTAGGAGGACTGGATCAGTCAGGGTTCTCTAGGGAAACAAAACAAATAGAAATATATACATACGTATATATAGTGAGGGATTTTTTTAGAGGTTTGTTATTTATGTATTTGTTATTTTATTTTTCATTTTTGGGTGCACTGGGACTTCCCTGCTGTGCTTAAGACATTTCTAGGTATTTCTAGGTGAGCGGGGGCAGCTCTCAGTTGTGGTGTGCGGGCTCCTCGCTGCTGCCTGTGTTGCAGCATGAACGCCAGGGTGAGTGGAATTCAGTAGTTGCGCCTCCTGGCTCCAGAGCAGAGGCTCAGTGCTCGTGGCTCTCTGGCTAAGATGCTCCATGGGACGTGGGATCTTCCTGGAACAGGGATTGAACCCTTGTCTCTTGCAGTGGCAGGGGGATTCTTCAACCGTGGACCATTAGATTCTTCAACCTGGGACCATATTTATACAAATATAATATACAGAGAAATATGTACACAGAGAGATTATTGTTGATTATGGAGCAGGCAAGTCCCAGGAGCTTCTCGCCTCTTGCTGTGTAACCTGGTTCCTAACAGGCCACAGACCTGTACTGGTGGGGGACTCCTATCTTAAGGGAAAGGAAGTGGCTGGACTGTGGGGTGATAATGAATGGACTAACTCGTAAATGCATTATAAACCACTGAACTCTACACCTTAAAATGATGATTGCCATTTTAAGTGAACTCTGTCTAAAATCAATGTACTAAGCCTTAAATGAAGATGCATGCAACCTCTTTCCAAAGGTTTAGAACATAAATGCTCTGTTTCCGTGTGTGTGTGTCTTAACTATGCCTATTTATGGACACGTACATCCATGTACATGTTCAACTGCATATACATATACAGAGAGAATTGATGCTTTTAAACTGTGGTGCTGGAGAAGACTCTTGCGAGTCCCTTGAACTGCAAGGAGAGCAAACCAGTCAATTCTAAAGGAAATCAATTCTGGATATTGATTAGCAGGACTGATGCTGAAGCTGAAGCTCCAATACTTTGGCCACATGATGCAAAGAACCGACTCTTTAGAAAAGACCTTGATGCTGAAAAAGATTGAAGGCAGGAGGAGAAGGGGGTGATAGGCAGTGATAGAGGGTGAGGTGGTTGGATGGCATCACAGACTCAATGGACACGAGTTTGAGCAAGCTCCGAGAGATGGTGAAGGACAGGGAAGCCTGGTGGGCTTCAGTCCCTGGAGTCACAAAGAGTCAGACACGACTTAGAGACTGAAAAACAATACAGAGAGGGAATGAGAGATAAGCTGATATAATGAGAAATAAATATCAGAAAATGTTAAATGTGGATGGATCTGGGAAAATATATGAAGTAGATCTTTCTGAAATCTTCTAATTCAATTAAGTTTGCAATGATTGGCAAACAAAAGAATAACAAACAGGAAACGAAGCCCTGTAATTAGGAGTGAAGGCGCTTGAGGGAGCTCAGAGGAGGTTTTGGTCTTAGTTCTCTGTGAACTTGGATCACTGTGCAAATCATGTCCACTTCTAGGTGAGCCACAATAAGAGTCAGCCTGGAGCCCAGAGATGGGCAGGGAGATTTTGTTGCCAGAGTTGGAGCCTGAGACGCAAACAGGACCCCTGAGGACCTTTTACTGACATCATAAATCAGAGATTTTAGGGCAGAGCCTGGGTGCTCTTGATACAAAGACACGGGAATTAACCAGAGTTCTCCAGGATCCCTTCCCTGGAGGTCTCACCTGAGCCCTGAGTGACGAAGGTAACAAGGAGCAGAACCCAGGCCGTGGTGGAGATGCTCAGATGCTGCCTTCTGAGCCTGCAGCCCTGGATCTGGTCCCCAAACCCCTCTTATCCCCTCCCCGAGAGGAAAGTGGGCTCCTACACAAATCTGCTTTCTGCTCCTGCCCCTGCCCCGCCCCTCCTCACCCTCTCTGCTCGCCTTCCTCTAACCTGGCCGTTTGTTCTAGATACTTCTGCAGCCCTGGACAGCAGAGCTTCCTGAGAATGATCTCTTTCATATATTGAGTGAGAACAGAACGAGTCTATGACAGGATGTGGGGAATGAACCTGGAGTTTCCTATCTTTCCACATGTCATCCATCATGGTTCCTGAGGGAGGAATCCCAGAATGTCCCCTCCAGGCTGATGCGGCAAAGAAGAGAACGGGGGCCCCGACGGCTGAAAGATCCATTTTCCCTTCCTTATAGGAGTCAAATGCAGAGCTGGGAACAAGTATCCCCTCAGCTTCTGTGGGTTTTTTTTTTTTTTTTTTTTTTTTCTGTACTGGGTCTTCAGTGTGGCTTGTGGGCCCTTTTGTTGTGGTGCATGGAGTTAGTTGCTCTGTGGCCTGCGGGATCTGAGTCATTGACCATGGATGGAAGCTGCATCCCTTGCATTGTGAGGCTGATTCTTAACTGCTGGACCACAGGGGAAGCCCTCCCTTTTTTTTTTTTTTTACTTGTTTTTGAAGAGCTGTCCTGAGCAGTACAGTGGTTAGGATTCCACACCAACACTGCAGGGGGGCTTGGGTTTGATCACTGGGTGGGAAATGAAGATGCTACATGTCATGCAGTGTGGCTAAAAAATTTTTTTTATAAATACACTTTTTAAAAGGAGAAAAAAAAATAAATATTTATCGAAGTATAGTTGACTTACAATGTAGTAATGTACTGTTAATTTCTCCAGTACAGCTAAGTGAGGACATACCCCTCGTCCAAGGTAAGGAGCAGCGGCTGCGCTTTGCTGGAGCAACCGTGAAGAGATACCCATGTCCAGGGTAAGAGAAACCCAAGTAAGACAGTAGGTGTTGCAAGAGAGCATCAAGAGGGCAGACACACTGAAACCATACTCACAGAAAACTAGTCAATCTAATCACACTAGGACCACTTCCTTGTCTAACTCAAAGAAACTAAGCCATGCCCGTGGGGCAACCCAAGACGGGCGGGGCATGGTGGAGAGGTCTGACAGAATGTGGTCCACTGGAGAAGGGAATGGCAAACCACTTCAGTATTCTTGCCTTGAGAACCCCATGAACAGTATGAAAAAGCAAAATGATAGGACACTGAAAGAGAAACTCCCCAGGTCGGTAGGTGCCCANCCCAGCCCCCACCCTAATGCTCCGCCCCCACCAGTCCGGTGGGCGTGGCCACAGGCACCACCCCTTGCCTCTCTGGTGCTCTCCCCGCCTCTTAAAATAAGCCCCTTCTGGACTCCTTGGGAGACCCCACTCCCAAGATCTCGTGAGATTTACTCCGGGAGGAAACAGGAGCTGGGATTGGTTGGGTCGCGTGGTTTCCGGACACTGCTGAGTCACCGCTTCTCTCGCCTCAGCTTTCAGCAGGGACCACGAGGTGAGGTGCGATCGCAAAAACTGTAAGTTCCCGCCTTGGGTCCCCCGCTGTCCCACAGGATGACCTTGAGCTAGTCCCTGGTTCCTCCCCACGGACCCTCAATTCTCTTCTGCTGCCCTAAAAAGAGTTATCGGGAGCGGGGGCTGGAATGAAGGCGGAAGCGGCTGAGGAGCCAGCCGGGGCCACGTGCTCTGGAAAGAGGCTGCGGAGGCCAAGCTGTGGATGCAATAATCCAGCGAAGAAGGGTCTGCCGCCGCTTGGCACTGGACGTGGGGTCCCCTCTGGAGGTGCCAGGGCGTGGAGGGCCGAGAAAGGGACAGAAACGGGGCTGCGGGGCGGTGGTCAGTGTCCTTAGAGGAGGGGCCCTTTTACCTGAGCGCCAGCTCTGCGCCTCCATTGTCCGCTGGTCCAGCCGTTGAGAAATTGCTCAGATTTGGAGATAAGAGGAGACTTGCACTCACCTGGGGGGTTGGCTCTCCAGTTTTCAGTTTATCCTCCAGCTTCCTAAATACACATGTTAACACACCATCTTCTTGTTTCTGGAGCGTTTTGGTTCTTGCTCTCAGGCTTGGGGGGACACGGTGACTGAGAGGATGGGAGAGCAAGGAAACCAGGTGTCTGCGGACCTGAGGCCATTGTGAGCTGAGCCAGTGCGGTGGGAGTCATCTTCAGGCTGTAAGCTGGTCCCTTCGCCACTCTCGCGCCCGCTCCGTGCTGGTCATCGTGGAGCTGGGTAGCGTCTGCGGCCTGAGGCCCTCGGGGCAGGAGGAGGATGAGCACCCTTTAGTTTCCCAAGTCATTTTCCTAAGAAAGCTTTGGTCCTGCTGCTGTCTTAGAAGAGGCAGCTGCAACGTTTTGGAGACCCATTCCCGAAGCCACGGTTAAGTTCAGAACCTGTGCTTGGGAGGCTGGTTTCAGACCCCAGACACTCGACCTCTGTGTGGTATTGGGCAAGGGCTGGGTGGTGAGCCCAGGGAAGTTTTGCTCTCCCTAAGTGTGGGACCCCTGGGAGTGAGGTGCTCCTGGAAAGAAAGCACTCAGGTAACAGTGAGTCCTCTACCTGCAGCTGAAGGAGGTCAGGGAGGCCATGTGGCCAGACGTGGAATGGAGAATGGAGAGGGACCCCAGGGCAAGGACGACGTTATGCACTGGGGGTGCTGGGTAGCCCTTGGGCACTGGTGATCCCAGCACACCTGGCTGTAACCCCCAGTACCACTGCTGTCTCCAGAGCAGAGTATGTGGACCCTCTGTCCCAGAGCTGCAGACGCTTGAGTGTCTATGTCAGGACAGACTGGGGCCAGGACCCTGAGAGGAGGAAGATGTGCAAAGAGGAGACGTCAAGGTCCTGAACCCAGGGGAGCTCAGAGCAGAGGGAGAAAAAGTCCGCCTGGGGCTGCCAGCCAGTCCCCTTCCTGTGCAGACGGAGTGTGATCAGAGCGCAGGCCACAGCGGAGAGTCCCAGAGCGCTGCTTCTGCCGTCACAGCACCGGACCAGGGTCCCCACACCCTTCATACTACCTGCCTCACCTGTGGGAGGGGCCTCTGTGCACAGCTGCTCCCCAGATCCTGCCGCTGACACCCCATCAGTGAATCTACCTAGTTTCCCCTGTGCAGGCCAGACAGTACTGGGAGGTTTCCTCCTGGGAGATGGCCTGAGCCCAAGCCCTTGGAGGACAGCTGTTGAGCTGAGGTAAGGTGTAAATCTAGGCCTTTCTGGATTTGTCCCTGAATATTACACCGTTGCCCCATCCTCCTGGATGACCTGGCAGTACCCACAGACCTGCTGAGTCCCTAGACTGTGGTGGGTGGTGTCCCTTGAAAGGAGGCTCCTGTTCTGTGCTCTAGTAGTCCCTAGCCTTTTCACTGCCCACAAACAGTGTAGGATATTCCAGTTCTCAGAGACTTCTGGCCACACCGCCCTACCAGACTGGCCCAGGGATGGCTTAGGGAGCCCTGGCCCTGGCCAGAGGCATCATTGCCGTGTCACTCTCCGCAGCCTCCTCTGTGACACTTTCTTGAGCCCCAGCCCTTGCCTGTGAATAGGAAAAAGCACGGTAAGGCCCCTGCTGACGATGTTTCCGTTTTTGAGAAAGAAACTGAGATGAGGAAAGTGAAACACTTGGTGATTTAAATTCTGCCAAATACGAGGCATCGTCATTTTGATTTAGAATCCAGCTTCAGGCTCTCATTCCCCCTCCCCTGGAAAAACCTGGATAAAGAGAGTGTTTGTGACAAAAGAAATGAAGGTGTCTCAGAGGCAATGATCCCAGCAAATGCTACTTCACTTGGTAGTGATGAAGAAACTTGGCCTGAAAGCACAAAGAATGAGATGTCGGAAGCAGACAGGCTTCCGAAGTAGGGTGATAATTGGCCAGGTCGTGCGTCAGAAAGATCCTCACCCCCAGTTGAAAGTTATGGCTGAGAAGACAGGAAGCAGAGTTGAGAGCACTCCTTGCTGACTTTGCAAAGAAATGAATCACTTTAATTCTCAATGCTTAAGGTCACAGAGTACTAAAAAAAAATAGCTGTACTATTTTTATTTCTCTAACATTTACAACCAGTCAGTCCTAAAGGAAATCAACCCTGAACATTCATTGGAAGGGCTGATGCTGAAACTGAAACTCCAAAACTTTGGCCACCTGATGCCAAGAGCTCACTCATTGGAAAAGACTCTGATGCTGGGAAAGACGGAAGACAAGAGGAGAAGGGGAAGACAGAGGATGAGATGGATGGATGGCATCACTGACTAAATGGACGTGAGTTTGAGCAAACCCTGGGAGACAGTGAAAGACAGGGAAGCCTGGTGTGCTAAGGTTCATGGGGTCTCAGAGTCAGACAGGGCTGAGTGACGGGACGACAGCAAACATTTACAACAGTTAGTGTAACAGGGTTCTTAACTTTACAAAAACATGGAATGGCCGTGGAAGAATACCATGATGGCGCCTTAGATTGTGAAGGTTGGCTTTGCAGTTCCGGCGTGAGCGGCCACCCTGGTGGCCCTACCCCACTGTACAGATCAGCTTTGCCTGTCGTTATTTTTGAGGCTTGCTTGCTTTTTGTTTGTTCAGCCACTGCGTGGAAAATCAGGAATTTTTTTTTTCTCTTCAGTCTTACTGAGATATTATTAGAATTGACATATAGCCCTGTGTAAGTTTAAGGGGTTCAGCATCGTGAGTCCACTTACGTCCACCCTGCAGTGATGAGAGCAGTAAGTCTGGTGAACAGTCATCATTTCATATGGATACAAAATGAAATAGGAAGCATTTTCGGTTCGATGAGCACTCTTACGGTTGGCTCAATTAACGCTCATATCTAACGTAAATGTGCCACCTCCCTCATACATGCTTCCAGCTGGAAGATGGACGCAATAGTTCATGAGGTGCCCCTCCCGGTCGCTGGGAATGCTGCCCCCAGGCACTCTGTGAATATTAGGAACACCCAGGCGGCCCGCGGCCTCCTCTCTGCGCCTCTCTCATCTGTGTGTCCAGTCTCAGTGCTCCCTCCCTGTGCCCTTGGAGGTAGGAAGTGGGGACGGCCACTGGCATCTCCCCTAGGCCAAGAGGAACAGAATCGGACCCTGTGAAACCATTAAGCGTTGTTTCCCGGGCTCCAAAGAACTCTGGCATCACACACAGTCCTTTAGGTCTCACGATGGAACAAATAGCCGCAGGTCATTCACCTTAAAACCTAAATAAACAATGTAGAGGTATAGAGTTGGTTCAGAATTTGAAGACTCAAGAGGCAGTTTTCTGTAAGAGGTTAACCGGGGGTGTCCTCTACTGCACATTAATGAAGTCTCCTTTATGTACAGTTGGGAAGGTCCCCTGGAGTTGGAAATGGCAACCCACTCCAGTATTTTTGCCTAGAGAGTCCCGCGGACAGAGGAGCCTGGTGGGCTACAATCCATGGGGTCGCAAAAAGTCAGACACGACGGACCGACTAATACTTAATACTAGAAAGAAATTAGGTGAGAAGCGAAGTGCTAGGAAAGAAGTGGTTGATTCGAGTAGGACACTTGGAAGGTTCACAAGCGTTGTGCCCTACGTCCTCAGTTACACGCTGACAATCAGAGGAAGAGGGGAGGGGGAAAGATCTTCTTTTTCTTGAGCAGACAGCACGTTTCCGTCATCAGTGCCTCCCCCAGGTAGGGCAGGGAAGTTTACTTGTCCTGCTCTCTGTGGTCAGGCCAGGACTATCATAGTTCAGTTCAGCTGCTCAGTGGTATCCGGCTCTTTGCGACCCCGTGGACTGCAGCATACGAGACTTCCCTGTCATATTACTTGGGAGAAATATCTTCAGGTCTCAGTGCAACGCAGGTCTTTCATTTTGAAAAGTCACTTTTCCATAAGCGATTGTGCTTTATATGTGCAGAGCCTGTTTGGGGGTCGTTACCTTGATGACCACTGGGCAGGTTGAAGGTCTTGTTTTCTGCTATCGTTTAACTGTTTGGGGGCATATTCTGGAAAGAACGTGGCTTAGGGGCCAAAGAGCACGTTCTGGGGGTTGTTAACTCAGGGAGCTCACTAGGCAGGAGGCAGGTCTCACGCCACCACTGTTTTGTGGTCTGGGGCCATCTCTCAAGTTTCTTTTGCATGGTTTTGTTGCTAAGCAAGCTGGCTTGATTTAAGCAAGCCAGGCTGGCTTTGATGCTAAGCAACGTGTTCTGCTTTAAGAATCGAGCAGGCCTACATGTTTCAGAATTTTCCCATTACTTTCTTGAGTGTCCTTCGTCTTAGTGTGGTCTCCCCAAACCCCGTACAGTTTCTTCTCTATCTACAGTTCGCTAACGGGGCATCGCGCTATCTGTTTGATCATCCTGCTCTATTATTCTGTCCCTCCCACCTGGGGACGCTCCCGGCCCTCAGTGCGGGCGGCAGTGCCCTCAGTGGTCCCGACACCGCTCCAGCAAGTGAGACGCGGCTCTGAGGGCCCGGAGACCAGGCCCTGGTGCTGCCACCGTCTCCTCCCTCCTCTGTGCCAGGCCACCCCCTGCCCAGTCCTGCAGTCCCACCTGCCTGGACTGGACCCTCAGCCTCCCGCCCCCGCCCACTCCACCCTACTGCTGGGCCTCTAGGAGCACCGCCTCAGGAGTAAGTGGCCCCAGTTAGGGCGACCTGGCCATCGGGCAAGTCTTCACTGGCGAGGAGGAAGCAGGCAGCCTCTTTTGTGTAGGTCTAGATGTCACTGAGTCTGTCTTGCCAAGCACAGGAAGAGGCAGGGAGGGCTCATAGAGAGGGTAGACTATTCCCGGGTGAGAAGAGCTCTGACTCCAGAGTGGAGGGAGGGCAGACATGCTGGAGCTCCAGGTGGGATCTCGTCCGCTGGAGGCTGGGTCCTCTGAGGACCAGCCAGGCTGTGGTCTTCCTCCAAAAGCCAAGGAAGGTCATCTCCCAGCATTTCTCGTGCCTCTTTGGGCACAGATGCATTCCAAAGACCCCCAGGAAGGCCCAGGAGGGCAGATGCTTTGCAGTCGCAGAAGGAATTCTGCAACTAGAGAGGGAATGAGCTCTTCCCACCCCGAAACAAGTGCAGAGGCTGCATGCGCCGAGCAACACAAAAACAGGTAGAAATGTCCCTCAGGCTGACTCACGCCCGGGTCCTGGGCGTCNGTCATCTCCCAGCATTTCTCGTGCCTCTTTGGGCACAGATGCATTCCAAAGACCCCCAGGAAGGCCCAGGGGGGCAGATGCTTTGCAGTCACAGAAGGAATTCTGCAACTAGAGAGGGAATGAGCTCTTCCCACCCCGAAACAAGTGCAGAGGCTGCACGCGCCGAGCAACACAAAAACAGGTAGAAATGTCCCTCAGGCTGACTCACGCCCGGGTCCTGGGCGACGTCCCGGGCCGACCTGACACTGGGCAGGAAGAAAGCGTCTTCATGCACATGAGCTCCTGCTGCTTCTGTGTCCAGTGAGTCCCCGCCCAGACAGACTCTGTGGAGCTGGAGATGGACAGAGGCCTGTCCCCTGCCTTGCTCAGAAAGACTTTCTGGCTGATACTTCCTGTTTTTAGATCATTTGAAGACAGTGGTCCCTCCTGCATCCTTAGGTCTCCTGGATGCTGAGTTCCCATGGAAACATCCCAAGCTTAGACCTCTGCTATTTCCTGTTTCCTCAAGTCCCGGTGAAGTTGGCTAGCTCTTCCTAATGTTCAGTGGGGCACTTCCGTCCATCCATCCACCTTCACCCAAGTGGGTCTTCCGGTTACTCCTTTATGGAGCATGACGGAGTCCTGCCTTGGCTGTCTAGGGCTTGCCAGGCTGGAAAGGAAGCCGGGGTGAACTCGGCTTCTCTCTGAGAGTTACTTGAGGTCCTGGTAGAGAGCGCCCCTGTCATCATGGCTGCTCCTTAATCAGGGGCTTCATGGTTATCTTTGCTGATGGTTATCTTGAGCTCCTGAAGCTGATTGGTCAAGGTGATTGCCGGAAGTCAAAATACCCACAAGGCACATTCCAGCTTAACCCTATTTTAGGGTTTTAACTCTATTTAAGGGACACCCACATCTCTGGCTGCTGATGGGGATGGTAAGAATTTGGTGAATGCCATCTCTAGGAAGTTACCAAACTGTAGAGTATCCTTCAGGGAAGGCCCTCTTGCCCTCCAAACAGAACTGTTGGGGCATCACAATGCCAGGGGTGGAGAGGTTCCGTCCGTCTGTGTTCTGAGACCGAAGCAGAGCCAGCGTGTCAGCCGGCCCAGCAGGGGCTTCACCCCGAACCTCTGATGCAGGCTTTGCACCTCCCCAGGGAGAAAGTCCGCGTTGCTGCCTGTGCAGAGCAAAGGGAAAACTGAACTGTATTTGTGGGCTTAAGCTGAGCTCCCATCAGAATCTGTGTGAGTGAGCCGTAGGGGAGGGAGGGGGTGGGAGGCGGGGGTTTCCAAGGCTCTTTGCATTCCTTGTTCACTGGCACTGAGGGAACGTCGGGTACCGACTACCCTTGGGAAGGAGCCTTTGAAGGTCATGGTGACGGTACACGTTGCTGGACAGAGCCCAGGCTGGGATGTGCAGGGGGACGCCTGAGCCTCTGGTTGTAGCTGTTTGCTGACATAGATTTGTGTCCTTGGCCCACATTGATTTCCCTTCTGGAGACCCCACAGTCCTAAGCCCTCAGTGGCTTTCAGGCAGAACAATGTGTGTCCCAGGTTTGGCCAGCCAAAACAGTTCCATCCTCTCCTAACCCACAGTCCTAAATTTAATCTCCTAGCTTCAGGGAGGAAATGGCCTTTGTCTCCAGGGAGGGAGGAAGCATGGATCTTGGGTTTGCCTTGGGTTTAAGGGATCCACCTGGTCCCTTTTTAGCCCGTCTCTCTGCTGGCAATTTCTCAAGCTTAGCCTAAGAAACGTCTTTGAAATCCTTCAAACAAAACACACTTGTCTTGAGTACTTGCCTTGTGTTTGTTACAAATGTCTGGTCCCTCTGTTCTCCTGGCCAGCTCCTAGGTGTCATTTTGACCTGACCAGTCAAAGGGAGCCTGGACCCTCAAAATCTGTAGGACCCAGCATCCCTCCATTACACCCCTGTTCCCCTGCGAACGGGCACGTGTTTCACTGTCTGACGTAATGATAAGTGACTGTGTGATACTCGGGAATCTTACTCTGTTTCTTTTTCTTCTGGAGTGACACCACCATCCGCACAAAGCTGTCTGAAGGTGAACACTTGGACCCCCAACAGAGGGACCTTCAGGTTGGTTTTCTTCTTTTCTATTTTGCTTTTGTGAACAGTGAGAAAGTAAAACCCACTCAGCCTTAGCTGGATGGAGATAGAGTAGTGAGATGGCGTGTTAGCCAGAAATGGGAATTGCAGCCAGAATCTGCAGAGCGAGTCCTGGAAGGAGGAGAGGGGCTCAGGCCTGAGCACGCTGCTCCACGCTGGCGCCTCGGGCTCTGGCAGCTGCGCCTGCCGGGGTCTTCCTGGGACAGGCCCCGCAGGCCGCGATCCTGCTGAGAGTTTTCTTTGCCTTTCCGTCGCGTCGGCAGTTGCACGCTTCGCTTTTGCTTCTACCTGCAGTTTTACCTTTATCCCAGACAGTTTGGTTTTTTCTCTGACTGTCGCCAATTGTACAGACCGTTAGAAGATTTCTTAACCAAATAGAATTTGATGGGGGGGAGGGCATGGGATAGG
Organism: Neotragus moschatus; assembly: GCA_006410615.1. Lineage (NCBI taxonomy): Eukaryota > Metazoa > Chordata > Mammalia > Artiodactyla > Bovidae > Neotragus > Neotragus moschatus. The sequence continues at coordinate 12,454 of SJYA01002241.1, forward strand.
GTGGGGTGAGAGTGAGGGAGGGGCTGCACCGAGCAGAGCAGCGTCTGGGGTCGTGGCTCCCTGGCGGGGATGCTCGTGCCCCTGCAGCGAAAGCACGGAGCCCTCCTCATTGAACCGATTCAACGAGAGGCGTCTGACCAGGGATTTGGGGTGGCGCTTTACACATCAGTTTGTGACCAGTGATTATAGTTCATATCATCTTATAGTGTTGTGATTTTACTAGCTGAAAGGGTTTTGGGGGTTTCTTTTTGTTTTAAAAGCTAAAATCTGTTTTTTTATTCCATTGATTACAAAAAAACCCTGTAGAATATTTTAAAGAGGGGAGGCTTTGTTCTGAATGTGAGCACTTTGCTCCTCTGAACCGAACGGTAATGACATTTGTGGAAGAGACGCACAGTGAAGGAACGTCTTTTATTAAGTGACGTAACAGCACCCATCGCGTGAGCTATTGGCTGGAGTTTAGAGACAGGCCGTGCTGGGCTAAACTTCTTATTCCTGTTTTCAGCCCTTGAGTAGTAATCAGAAGCTTTCTCTGAAGAGAGTGGGGTCAGCTGTCAGACTCCTAGGGATCTACCGGCTAGCAGGGCTGGGATTCAATGCAGCAGCCAGTAGATACGGGACGGGGCAAGAGGTCACCTTGTCCCTTTGTTGCTGCCTGGAGAGATGCTTGTCCTGGTGCCAGTGGGGCCAAAGCTGTGACTTTGTGGCCACAGGAAGTCTCTGACCCTGCCTTGGGTTCCCTGAGGGTGGAGGGACAGCAGGGTCTCCCCGGTTCCTTGGCCAAGAAGGACCCCCACCCCTTGCTCTCTGACACCTCCCAGGACTCCTTCCGGAGTAGGTTCTCAGGATGGGCGTCCGGGCCCCAGCCCGACTCCTGGAGCTGGCTGGCCAGAGCCTGCTGCGGAATGAGGCCTTGGCCACTGCGGCCCTGGAGGAGCTGCCCGTCGAGCTCTTCCNACCCCCACCCCTTGCTCTCTGACACCTCCCAGGACTCCTTCCGGAGTAGGTTCTCAGGATGGGCGTCCGGGCCCCAGCCCGACTCCTGGAGCTGGCTGGCCAGAGCCTGCTGCGGAATGAGGCCTTGGCCACTGCGGCCCTGGAGGAGCTGCCCGTCGAGCTCTTCCCGGCGCTGTTTACTGCGGCCTTTGCCGGGAGGCACACCCAGGCCCTGAAGGCAATGGTGCCCTTCCCCTGCCTCCCTCTGGGGTCCGTGATGAAGGACCACCAGTCTCATCTGTAGACCTTCCAGGCTGCACGCGAAGGCCTGGACGCCCTGCTTGCTCAGGAGGTCCGCCCCAGGTGAGGTCGACCTAGCAGACTGGTGGGGCCTAGGGGTGTGAGCAAGACGCAGCCAGGGCAGGAGGAGGAGGGGCCACCGGGAACAGGCGTCTGGTGTACAGGACTGGCTCAGGGGCAGAGGGGACAAAAGGCATGTGGGCCCCCCCGTGTCCCTTAAAGTGGAGACCAAAGGGGACCCGGAACCTGGAGGAGCTGTGGTGTGCGGAGTGCAGAGACCCCGCGGGGTCCCGGTGCCCGTTGGTCTCTGCACAGCTCAGCATGTCCCCTGCGGCCCGGCAGGCGGTGGAAGCTGCAGGTGCTGGACTTGCTCTGGAACGCCCACCAGGACTCCTGGACCGTGTCGTCCAGCATCAAGACCAGCATGTGCTCGCTGCTGGAGCCGGAGCCAGCCCAGGCCATGCAGAAGAGGCGCAGGGTGGCGGGTTCCAAGGCGGGGCTGAAGCCGGCGTGGGCCCCTGTGGAGGTGCTGGTCGACCTGTGGCTCAAGAGGACGCCCTGGACGAGACCCTCCCCTGCCTGCTGAAGAAGGCCAGGCGGAGGAGGGGCCTGCTGCACCCGCGCTGCCAGAAGCCAAGGATCTTCGCCATGCCTGCGCAGAGCATCGGGAGGAGCCTGAAGCTGGCGCGGCTGGACTCCGTCCAGGACCTGGAGGTGAACCGCACCTGGAAGCTGGCCACGGTGGGCAGGTTTGTGTGGCGCCTGGGCCGGATGGGCAACCTGCGCCAGCTGCAGCTGTCTCTCATCCACGTGTTGCCGCACACCGCCCCTGACCAGGAGGAGCACTGCGTCGGGCAGCTCACCCCCCAGTTCCTGAGCCTGCCCCACCTGCAGGAGCTCTACCTGGACTCCATCTCCTTCCTGGAGGGCCGGCTGCACCAGGTGCTCAGGTGAGGCGCCAGCTCTGCCGACCAGCGCGGGCCTCTCTCGTTGCGTGCCCGCTGGGGACATTGTCAGGGTGCCCGGGCCACTCAGAAGTCCTCACGATGCTGCTACTCTGTCCCCGGGCGTCTTGTCAGGTCACCTCCCTGGTCAGGGTCAGAGGCGTGGCCCAGGTTAGATGCTGTCAAAGGGAACTTCTTGCTGGGAGTCCGCATAGTGGGGGTCAGGGGTGATGCCCTTAGGAATTCTTTCCGAGAGGGTAATGTCTTAGCTGACATGATGACAGATAACTACGCGAGAAGGACGTTGGTCCATCAGGTGTGAGGTTTGAGTCTGAAGCTCTCTCTCTCCCTCCCGTCTGCAGCTTCTGTCCTGAGCTGTTTTAGGCTCCAGGTGAGTTGTGGGAAGTGGGTGATTCTGGAGATGACAAGAAGGGATCAGGAGGGGGAAATGGTGGCTCCTAAGCAGTCCAGAGAAGAGAAAAAGTCAAATGAGCATCATTGTTGAAGTGGCGCCAATCTCTTTAAGTCCAAATTATAATTATTATTTTCCTCTAAGACTTCTGAATACATAGGAAATCCTCAGTAACAGGTTAGCACTCTGCCTTGAACGCAGTGATAGAAGCTGAGAGGGGCAGCCTGATCTGTCTGTATGAATAAGTTGCATTGATTCCCTTTTGGCAGCTGCAAACTCCAAGCATTAGGAATAAATATGTTCACTGAGAAATCAGAAGAAAGAAAAAAAGAAGAATTGTAGGTGGTGATGGATGGCTTGTGGCCCCCGAATATCTGGGGGATATTCACCCAGGGATCGTCTGTAACTGCTGGGACCCTCCAGCCCATGTCCACTGCATCCAGCCTGCTATTGACTTCAACTAGTCGTGTCCTGTAAAAACATCTCAATTCCTGCTAACCAAATACTAGTAAGCTGAAATAGGCATATAACATTTGTTTACTGTTTGTTTCCCACATTGAAAATAGTTCATCATTTTGTGCAGAGGGAGGTCATACCCATGTGAGCATGACCTTCCCCCCGGAAGACCTCCTGCCTCCCCGTCAAGAAGGTGAGAGGCCAGCTCGAAGCCAGTGAGGTGCCCTGTGTTCCGGTGAAACAGGCCACACCTCCCCACGCCCCTCTGCTGCCACCTCTGCCCCTGGGACTGACTGCCCTGTCTCTCCCCAAGTGCCTGAATACCCTTCTGGAGACCTTGTCGATGACCGACTGCCTGCTTTCGGAGTCAGACCTGACGTCCCTGTCGCAGTGCCCTAGCGTCGGCCTGCTGAAGGACCTGGGCCTCAGCGAGGTCAACCTGACCAGCCTCAGCTTGGAGCCCCTGCAGGTCCTGATCGAGAGGACCTCGGCCACCCTGCAGGACCTGGGCCTGGACGGATGTGGCATCATGGACTCCCAGTTCAGTGCCCTCCTGCCCTCCCTGAGCCGCCGCTCCCAGCTCACCACCTTCAGCTTCTGCGGCAACCCCATCTCCGTGTCCGTGCTGGAGAGCCTGCTGTACCACGCCGTGGGGCTGAGCAAGCTGAGGCACGTGCTCTGCCCCGCGCCCCTGGAGAGCTATGAGGATGTGCACGGCGCCCTGCACCTGGGCGGCCTGGCTCAGCTGCACGCCCGGCTCAGGCAGCTGCTGTGCGCCTCTGGGCGGGCCAGCATGGTCTGGTTCAGCGCTGACCCCTGTCCCCACTGTGGTGACCAGATCTGCGACACCGAGCCCATCCTGTGCTCCTGCTGCATGCCCGCCTAGCCCAGCCTAGTCCCACCCCGGCACTGGGACACTGCCACCCAGACCTCAGTGCATCCAGAGGGAACACCAGCCACAGTTTTGGACAATTGTTCAGTGCTTGCGAGAAAAGGAAAGGTGATTTAGAGTGGGCAGGGGGAAGGAGTTGTGGGATTTTTGGAGAGATGTGTTCCTACACAGTCATAAACGTGACTCTGAATTTTGGAGGGGGAATTTGGGCTTGGCAGGTCGATGGGGTCGTTACCCCTGTGTTGGACTGTTCAGAGAAATGAAGGGAACGTCAGTGCCCATCATTCAGCGTCCTCTGTGATCTGTGACCACGATTCTCCCCTTTAAGCTCGGACTCTCCTACGAGTGGTGAAATAAAAGGGCCTGGGCACGAGTGGGGCCTAGAGGCCCTCTGATAGGCAAGGACCGGCTACAGGAGTTGAGGGCACCATTCACCCGCTCCCTGCGGCTCTCATTTCCAGGGCAGCCACCTCCTCACTTATTTCTGCAGCTGTTCAATCTGTCATCACATACAAGGGGCGTCCTCAGGGCCTGGAAGGGANTAGGCAAGGACCGGCTACAGGAGTTGAGGGCACCATTCACCCGCTCCCTGCGGCTCTCATTTCCAGGGCAGCCACCTCCTCACTTATTTCTGCAGCTGTTCAATCTGTCATCACATACAAGGGGCGTCCTCAGGGCCTGGAAGGGACTAAGTGTCCAGGAGCGAGCACCGCTGGAAGGAACCTTCTTCCCAGGGACCCGCACTGCTCACCCCACCCAGGCCCTGGACTCGAGCATTTTCCCCCGTGGATCCAGCAGATGCCAAGCCTCCATCTCGGACCCTGGGCAGTGTCAAGATGGTTCACTGTGCCAAGTCAGGCCCAGAGTCCTGGGGGATATTCACCAGCAGACCATCTGGAACCTCTGGGACCCACCAGCCCGTGCCCACCTTCCCTCTGCTCAGCCGTATCTGACTCTTTGGGACCCCATGGACTTTAGCCTGCCAGGCTTCTCTGCCCATGGAATTCTACAGGTGAGAATACTGCAGTGGGTAGCCGTTCTCTTTTCCAGGAGATCTTCCCAACCCAGGGACTGAACTTGGGTCTCACCATCTGAACCGCAGGAAAGCCTCCAGTTTCTAAGAGGTAACCCACCATCCCTGAATCCATTGGCTAAGTGTGCTTTTATGCCACTAATACCCCCACAGGTTTTATTTTGTTTTCACATCAACGAAAACTCTCACACACAATTTATTCAAAGGCTGACGGAAATCCATTCCCAATCATCAAAAAAAAGTCACTTCCAAGTTCAATATTTCAGGGTTGAGTGTAACTTGGCATTTTTCTCATTGGTGTGATTCATCTGTAACTTTTTTTTTAAACCTTAATCCTTAAGTTTTTACCTTAAGCCACATGGTCAGATAAAATTTCCTCCAAATCCTGGTTCTCTGCCAACCTGGCAGCACTAAGACTTTTAATTCTCTTTGCCCATCAGAGCTCTTTGCTGAGACCAAGTCCTCTAAGATTCAGAGAAGATTTAGCAAGTAAACAAAATAACAGCACCCCTTCAGAGTGGAGGGCTCCAACTATACCCTTTTTTGTGACCGAAGGAGCTGGGACCAGCATGGACCACCAAAATTTTGATCCAGGAAAGTCCTGGAAACTAGCATCGCCTTGATTTGAGCTTTCCTGGTGGCTCAGATGGTAAGGAATCCACCTGCAGTACAGGAGACTCAGGTTTAGTCCCTGAGTCAGGAAGATCCCCTGGAGAAGGCGGTGGCTACCCACTCCAGTATTCTTTCCTGGAGAAGACCGTAGCAGAGCCTGTCGGGCTACAGTCCATGGAGTCGCCGTGAATCGGACGGCACTCACTGCCACTTCCACTTCCCCTTTAATCCTGTGGGGAAGCAGGTGGTGCAAGTCGTCACTGACTGAGTTTTTCAGTGTGTCACAGTCCCTTATGTTTCAGCCCCTCTCTGTCCCACCCTTGCATTTAAGCTGCGAAACCATCCTTTTAGGATTTCTTAGTCAGGGAATTAGAACTGAGAGCAGAAGCAGCAAGAAGCCAGGCGCTCTGTACTGATTAGGTGAGGATGAAGGAGGAGAGTGAAAGAGCCGGCTTAAAACTAAGTATTAAAAAAACTAAGATCGTGGCTTCTGGCCCCGTTACTCCATGGCAAATGGAAGGGGAAAAGGTGGACGTTCTGACAGATTTCCTCTTCTTGGGCTGTACAGTCACTGCAATGGTGATTGCAACCATGAAATCAAAAGACGGTTGCTTCTTGGCAGGAAAGCTATGACAAACCTAGACAGTGTGTTGAAAAGCAGAGACGTGGCTCGGCCGACAAAGGTCTGTATAGTCAAGGCTATGGTCTTCCTAGTGGTCATGTACGGTTGTGAGAACTGGACCACAAAGAAGGCAGGGCACCAAAGAATTGTTGCTTTCGAGTTGTGGTGCTGGTGAAGACTCCTAAAAGTCCCTTGGACAGCCAAGCGATCAAACCAGTCAATCTTAAGGGAGCTCAACCCTGAGTACTTGTTAGAAGGACTGATGCTGAAGCTGAAGGTCCACTATATTGGTCATCTGGTGTGAACAGCTGATTCACTGGAAAAGTCCCTGATGCTGGGCAAGACTGAGAGCAGAAGGAGAAGAGGGCGACAGAGAATGAGACGGCTGGATGGCATCACCAATGCAATGGACATGAACGTGGGCAAACTTCAGGAGATGGTGAGGGACAAGGAGTTCTGGCACGCTGTAGTCCATGGGGCTGCAGATACAACTGGGCAAATGAACAACAACAGTCTCTTGAGATAAAGCTGTCCCAGGGAGAGCAGAAGAGGAAAAGGTTTGTGAGAACAACGGAAGCGCCAAACCCTCCCCTAGAGGCGGAGGAAGTGGGTAGAGGCTGGCCACCTGGATGAGCGCTCTCTTGAAAGGCATGCCTTCTGGCCACCTTGTAGAGTCCACTTCTCACACAGCCCTGATCTGTAGGTCAGCAGGCAACAGCCTGTGTCCCCAGGGCCTGATCTCCTCCTGGATACCAGGTTCTCAGTTGGTGTGAGATGCCCAGCCCTGTTGGTGGACACTCAGGCTGACCACATGTCACTCCATGACCACAAGCCCCAGGGAGCTTCCTCCTTGACCACAGCAATGGACCTGGACTGGAGTTGGCCTTGGGGTTGTCCACGGAAGCAAAGGGGAACAGGTCATGTCTGTCTGTCTTTTGTTTCTTTTGTTGGCCAGCCAACACAGCTTGCAGGATCTTAGTTCCCCAACTAAGGATAGAATCCACACCCTCAGCAGTGAAAGTGCAGAGTCCTAACCACCCCAGTTCTACCAGAGAGTTCCCAGTAGATCATTTCTTGAGCCTGGCAGACGTCCCAGAAGTCTGACGTTGGCTGCCGCGAGGCAGGCTTCTATGGGCCAGGCTTTGGTGAAGTCACCAAACGTTCCTCTCTTGCTGACCTCTGGGAGCCCTGTGGCCATGGCCCATATCATAGAAACTTCTGGAGGTAGGGAGAACGGAAGGACGACCTACCCCCTCCCCGCTCGTATTCCTTTCCTGGCTACAGACCCAAATGCCTTCCAATCAGCTCATCTGCCCTCAACCCATCTACAGAAAGCATGCTGTCCTCGTTCCTGGAAACCTTCCCTGCAGAAGAGGTCGAACTCGTGTCCTCTGCTGCTTCCTAACCCAACATGTGAAGGCTTTTCTGTACATCTGGTGATAAGCTTCAGTGTGTTCTGCTGGACAGCTGTGGTTTTTCTTCCTTTTTATTTTTTTGGTTAAAACACACTCCCGTTCACATCCAGGATGGTTTGAGCACAGGCCTCGCTCTGTTCTCAAGGTTCTGTCCCTCACAGTCTAGGAGAGATATAAAAAAAGTTGGGGCCAGAAAGAGAGTTGGGTGGGGACCTTTAGCAGCAGTGGTCTGCAAGAAGGGGTCCACAGGAGCAGGCTGCGTCCTGGAAAATCTGGGTGGGTGGGCATTTGTTGATGGGTGGGAGTCACCTGGGAACCGAGTCATCACCTGCATACCCCCTACCTGTCCTTGAGGTGAGCCCTCTCTAGGGACTCNCTGCCCCTGCCCCTGCCCCTGGGGGCCCCGAGATTCAGGCTTTGGTTCGGGAAGTTGGCAGATGAGGTATTTGTTTGTTACTGAGAGAAGGGAGGTGGGAGGAAGAAGCCCAGGGAAGAGGAGTTCAGTCACTTGCTCTGGTTGAGTGTGAGACGCCTGGTCAGCATCCGTAGGGTAGGACCAGGTAGGGCCTGGGGGATGGAACATTCCCGGAGCACGTGACTCACCCTGACCTTCCCCTCTGCCCGCCCCCAGGATGTGACCTTCTGTCTGGGAAGTCTGAAGCGCTCGGGTTTTCAGTGTGCCTCTGAGGTAAGGTGACAGACATCTTTACAGTAAGGAGCAAAGTTGTGTCTTTCTTGCCTTCCCGTTTTTCTCCTTGGAATTCATGGGCTGACACGTTGCTGCTGAGAGAGAGTTCTCCTGATTGGGGATTGGCTGACCCTGATTGCGGTGGTGACTTCAGGGCAACCATGGTTTCAGGTCACTCTGAAGCTGTCTGAGTTGCAACCTTAAAAACAGGCAGGGAGGCTGGTGGCTTGCTTTCTCCTGCCGTCTTGAAAGAAGAAAAGTAAGAGCACCATGAGTTTTTAGCTGTGTAGAGCTGACTCCTACCACTTGGTGAGGCTAAAATTGGGCAATGCACATATCCTAAGGTTTTAGCTACAAAATCAAAGTAATGACGGTGTGGGAGTGCCCTGGTGGCCTGGTGGTTAGGATTCTGGGCTTTCACTGCGGTGGTCTGGGTTCAATCTCTGGTCAGGGAATTGGGATCCCATAAGCCGAGCAGCATGAAGTGAAGTCGCTCAGTCGTGTCCGACTCTTTGCGACCCCATGGACTGTAGCCTACCAGGCTCCTCTGTCCATGGGATTTTCCAGGCAATAGTCTTGGAGTGGATTGCCATTTCCTTCTCCAGGGGATCTTCCCAACCCAGGGATCGAACCCGGGTCTCCCGCATTGTAGACGGACGCTTTACCATCTGAGCAGCATGGCCAAATGAATAAATGAATAAAGTGGTTAATTCAGAGAAAATGTGTTGTGATTTAACATGTTTACATGGGATTACTTGCTCATTTCTGTACCCTTAAGGGCTTTATTTCATTAAGTAATTGAACTCCACTGGATGGGGGCGGGGGACTATCTGAGTTCATGTCATGCCAGTAAACAAGATCATAGGTAGCTCTATGCCCAGCACCTTGTGCCTATAGCTCTGTTGTGTAGCTGTCTATTGCTGGTACAGCTTTGAACGTCACAGCATATCAGCGTTGCCATGTTTTGTTTTGGTCACACCATGCGGCTTCATGGGATATTAGGTCCCCAACCAGGGATCGAACACAGGATCTTGGCAGTGAGAGGGCTGAGTCCTAACCACTGGACTGCCAGGTAACTCCTGTTTTTAGGTGTTTTGTTTTGTTTTGTGTTTTTTAATTTTTGCCATATTTATAGGAGAACTATTCTGTGTGTAAGTATGATGTGAATATTATAACTCGAAATGTTTGTGTTGTACATATTATCTCAAAATTGAATAGTTTGAAAGAACTTACATTTATTATCTCTTGATCTAGAATCCAGTTGGGTAGTTTAGCCTCAGGGTCTCTCCTGAGGTTGTAGTCAAGCTTTTATCTGGTTTGGTAACCTCTGAAGACTTGGCTTGTTGAATCTAAGCTCTCTCACTTGGCTGTACTCATGAGGCCTCAGTTCCTCCCTCTGTGGGCCTCTTCAAGGGGCTACTCGTGTGGAGGCTGCTGTCTTTTCCCAGAATGAGTGATTCAGGAAAGAACTTGCACCCAAGATAAAGTGCAGAGTCTTTTTCAGAAATTACACATCTTCAATTCTGTATTTGCTTAGTCTCACAGGTCAGCCCTGTGATAGTTTGAGATAACTACACAGGGTTGGGAATATCAGGAGATGTGATTCACTTGGGGTCATCCTGAAGACTGGCTACCATACCCATTAATCCAGCATGCCAACCTTTCTTCATATGATCTCAGTTCTGTTACTGTGAGCAAATTATTTGGCTTGTGTACACTTCTGTGCTAGATCTACTCAATTCTTATTTATTCAGTGATATTCTAGCAAGTCTCTTCTTTGTCCTGGATTAAGTTTTCTGTTTCTCTGGATGGTTCCCATCAGCAAACAGACTGACTATAATGTCACCTCTCATTAAAAATCAGTGTTTTGGTGACACATCCTGCTTCTGCTTATTTTATTTCATATTTGCTTATTATAGACTTCTACAGAGTTGTTCGTAGAATTTTTTTTTATCTCTAATTCTCTCATTTTCCTTTAAATCCACTCTTGTCAAGGTCACCAGTGAATTCCAAATGTTTAACTCAGTGGTCAATTTTTAGTTTTTTATTTAATTTATTGGCAGCCTTTATCAGAGTAGTTCACTTCCTCCTCCCTGAAAAAAACTTTTCATTTGGGTTACAGAATGCTTCTCTTTCCTGCTTCTCTTCTACCTAGTTTTCCCGCATACAATGTGTGACCTTTGTGTCTGGCTTTATTCAGATGTCATATTTTCTTTTTAAGTATTTATTTATTTAGCTATGCAGCATGTGGGATCTTAGTTCCCAGCTCAGGGATGGAACCTGTGCAGAGTCTTAAACACTGGATCTCCAGGAAAGTCCCACAGTTTGTGTATTTTCAGGATTCATCCATTTCATGGATGTGTAGCAGTGCATGTTTTTTTATGGCTGAATATGGTATATGGATATGGCATATGGCTTACATGTAGTCCATTGTGAGCATATACCACAGTTTATTTATCCATTCATCAATTAATGGATAATATTTGGATGGTATACTCTTTGTGGCTATTGTGAGTAATGTTGCTGTGAACATTGTTTTTTGCATGGACTTAATATTTTCAGTTTTTATGGATAAATACAAAAGAGTGAAATTGCTGGATCATAGGGCTGCTCTAGATTTAATTTTTGAGGTACTGACAAACCACTTTTCCAAAGTGGTTGCACCATTTTGCAGCAATTACACCAGCAATATGGCGACTACTTCTCTGCACGTCCTGTGCAGCACTTGTTACTCCTCTTTTTGGTTATAGCCGACCTAACGGGTGTGACGTGGCGTCTCACTGAGACTGACTTACATTTTCCTAACCATGGTAAGCAGTATTTTTTGTGATTGTCAGCCATTTGTATATCATCTTTGGTGAAATGTCTATTCAAATTCTTTTCCTGGTTTAAAATTTTTTTTTTCTTTTATTGTTGTAAAAAACATGTAATTTAAATTTTACCATTTTAACCATTTTTACATGCTAAGTATTTCACACACTTTCATCAACCTTTTTGGAGAAGGGAATGGCAACCCACTCCAGTCTTCTTGCCTGGAGAATCCCATGGACAGAGGAGCCTGGTGGGCCACGGTCCATGGGGATGCAAAGAGTTGGGCACGACTGAGCGACTAACACACACACACACACACACAGTCACAGTGTTGTTTTGTTGTTGTTGTCATCGTTTTAGCTGTGCTATGCAGCTTGAATAACAGTTCCCTGGTTGAGGATCATACCCAGGCCCCTGATAAGAAAGCGTGGAATCCTAACCTCTGAACTCCCAGGGAATTCCTTATCACATTGTTATGAAACAGATCTCTACAGCTTTTTATCTTGCAAAATTGAAACTCTATACCCATCACCTGTCCTCTTTTCTTCCCTGTTTCCCTAGACCTTGGAATCCATCGTTCTTCTTTGTTTCCTTTCTATTGCTTGACTATATTAGATATTTCATATAAGTGGAAACATACAGTATTTGTCTTTTTTATGACTGGCTTATTTAATTTAGCTTGATGTCTTAAAGGATCATGCGTGTTGTAGCATGTGGCAGAATTTTTTTAATATTAAATAATGTTTCATTGTATGTATATATCACATTTGATGGACATTTGGTTGCTTCCACCTCTTAGTTGTGATTATTGCTGCTATGAGCATCGCTGTGCGAATATCTCAAGACCCCGTGTTAACTTCTTTTGAATTTATATCCAGAAGTGGAATTGCTGAATCATGTGGTAGTTCTAGTTTTGATTTTTCGAGGAGCCTTTATACTGTTTTCTGTAGCAGTTGCACCATTTTAAAATCTATCCATAACACAAAAGGATCCAGTTTCTGTACATGCTTGCCAACAGTTGTCCTTTCCTTCCCTTTACCTTTCCTTTCCTTCATATGTAAACACACACACATGCACGCACAATTTTTTTCATATCCTTTTCCATTATTGTTTATCACAAATTATGAATATAGTTCCTTGTGCTATACAGTAGGATCTTGTTTGTCTATTCTCTATATTAATATTATAGTTTGCATCTGCTAATCACCAGCTCCCAATCTATGCCTGCCCCACCCTGCCCCTCTTGGTAATCACATAGTCTGCTCTCTATGTCTGTGAGTCTGTTTCTCTTTCATAGATAAGTTCATTTGTGTCATATTTTAGAGTCCACATGGAAGTGATACCATACGATATTTGTGTTTCTCATTCTGACTTCCTAAGGATTCTTTTTAATGCTAGTGTAGATTCAAGTGTTTACTTAACTTCATTTTCAGAACATTTGTTGCTACTGTATAGAAATGTCATTGATTTTTAAAATATTTATCTTGTAGTCTGCAAGCTTTTTATTAGTTGTAATACTTGTGGTTTCTTCAGGATTTTCTATATACAAAAATATGTTATCTCCAATATACTTTTACTTTTTCCTTTCCATTCTGAATGCTGTTTTTACAACAACAACTCCTTTTTCTTACCTGATTGCCCTGGTTATAGAACTGCCAGTATAATATTGAGCCAAGGTGTGGAATAGACATCCTTGTGTTGTTCCCAATCTTAGAGGGAAAGCTTTCAGTTTTTCATTATTAAGTATGATGTTAGCTGTGGGTCTTTTACAGGTACCCTTTGATTGAGAAATTCTGTTCTTATTGTTTTTTTTAACTCCTATTATAAAAGGTGCTAGATTCAGGGAAATGCTTTTTCTGCAGGCAAATTTTTTTTTTTTTTGTCCTTTATTCTATTAAAATGCCATAATGTTGATTGACTTTCATGTAATGAACCAGCTTTGCATACCTCCATAAATCCCATGTGATCTTGGTATATAATCTTTTTTATATGTTGTTAGATTTTGTTTGCCAGTATTTTGTTGAGGACTTTTTCACCTGTATTCATAAGGGATATTGGTTGTGTGTGTGTGTGTGTGATGTCTCTCTCTGATATTGGTATTAGAGAAATACTGGCATCACTTTGCCTGCTATGTGGGGAAGAAACATGTGGAGTGAAGGATGAAGCATTGTTAGATTTAAGTTTAGTCAGTATTAGATGGAGAAATTTAGGATATGTTAGTGTGGAACTGGGGTGAGATTATCAAGAGAGTTCATTCTCAATTTGCTAGGCCTGTGTTAAGTCCTTGACATTGAATTATGCTGTTTGTTGACTATGTATAGATTCTTTATACTTTGAATTTGCTACCTATTTTCTGTATTAACATTTATGAAATTAGTATGTGTGAATCAGTTGTGATGTGCATTTAAGATACGTTTTCTTCCAATTTTACTTCAAAACAAGATGCTATTGAATAGCTGATGCTTTTTAAAAAGAGCTGTTAACCTAAAGTCTAAGAAATAAGCATTTTTGTCTTTAAGATACAGAAACACATTTACAAATTATAAATTTGCCCCAAAAGATGCAGCTGGTGTGTGGTTAACTTAGAATTCCAGCTTAATCTTCTTTGACTCCGAAGTCCATGTTTCTAAACACTGTACAATAGTGCTTTTGTAAAAATTCTCGTCCTTTACATGTGATTTCACCTAATGATCAGTGGTATTGGTTTTTTTTTTTTTTTTCTTTTTTTAAATAGAAGAGATTAAAATCAACATGGGACAAAGCTATGATTCTAGAGTCATGTAGACTTGTAGTCATAGGTTTTTTCAGCTATCATTCAGTCTCTCTGATGCTCAGTGTCTTTTTTATCTGTAAGATAAGGGTGTTTATAACTACCCTAGAGCTTTGGAGATAATTAAATAATGCATTTTTCTGTACTTAACTAATATGTAGTATGTTTATACTTAGGTGGCAGTTTATATAAAGGAAGCACTGGGACTTGTGGCCACACCCTTCAAGAATAAAAGAGTATTTAAAATATGGAACCACCATGTATGTTATGTGAAGACGACCAAGAGCCAGAACCACGGAAAAGCGAGGGAGAAACCAAACAAGTGGATGATGAAGATGCTGAACTGATCTTGGTTGGAGTGGAACATGTAAGTGAAGATGCTGACGTGATCTTTGTTGGAATGACCTCAACTTCAAAACCAGTCGTTTCAAACATACTGAACAGAGTCACCCCAGGTTCTTGTTCAAGGAGAAAAAGATATGGTCACTTCAGGAAAGATAACACTCACAGATTACAGCCTGTTAGTCATGTGACTCCTACATCAGAAGCAAAGACTGTCTTGCCAGTTTCTGACTCTGAATCAAGATCAACAGATAGTCCTATTATTATTGAGCCTTTGTCTAAACCTGATTATAAAAATATTTCACCACAAATAGTGCCTAGTAGCTTTTCAGAGTTATGTTCTCCTTTGATTACCTTCACAAGTTCATTGCAGCATCCAGTAGAAACAGCAGTTTCTGCAGGAGATATGAATAAAAGTCCTCGTGTATCAAAGCGACTTTCCAGTTCTGAAACAAATAGCACAAATCCAAAAAGGCCTAAACTCAGTGATGGGATTCTAGGGGAACATTCTTTAGCTTTGTCCCCTTCAGGTATTTTTCATACAGTGACTACTCAGCAAAGCACACCAGACAGTGTCCATACCTCATTAAGCCATGTTCAGAATGGAGAACCTTGTCCAACAGCTTTTCCAAAGGACAGTGTTCATTGCAAGCCTGTAAGTCCTTTAGGGGAAAATGGACTGACAAAAACTGACTTTCCAAGTTTAGCAAGTCAAAACAAGATTGTTGATCCCACAGAAGGAAATCTGATTGTGTTACTTCGTGACTTCTACTATGGACAGCATATAGGAGATGGGCAGCCAGAACCGAAGACTCACACAGCCTTTAAATGCCTCAGCTGCTTGAAAGTTCTAAAAAATGTCAAGTTTATGAATCACATGAAGCACCATTTGGAACTTGAGAGGCAGAGAGGTGACAGCTGGAGAAACCACACCACCTGCCAGCACTGCCACCGCCAGTTCCCCACCCCGTTCCAGCTGCAGTGTCACATTGAAAGTGTCCACACTTCCCAGGAGCCCTCCGCGGTCTGTAAAATCTGTGAGTTGTCTTTTGAGACAGATCAGGTTCTCTTACAGCACATGAAAGACAATCATAAGCCTGGCGAAATGCCCTATGTATGCCAGGTTTGCAATTACAGGTCATCAGTCTTTGCAGATGTGGATGCACATTTCAGAGCATACCATGGAAACACTAAGAATTTGCTTTGCCCGTTTTGTCTCAAAATTTTTAAAACTGCAACACCATACATGTGTCATTATAGAGGGCACTGGGAAAAGAGTTTTCACCAGTGTTCCAAATGTCGGCTACAGTTTTTAACTTTCAAAGAGAAAATGGAGCACAAGACCCAGTGTCATCAAATGTTTAAGAAGCCTAAGCAGCTAGAAGGATTACCTCCTGAAACAAAAGTTGTTATTCAGGTGTCACTGGAACCTCTTCAACCAGGATTGGTGGAAGTAGCATCCATTACTGTGAACACAGCTGATTCTGAACCGTCACCCCCCAAGTCTAAAAGTAGGAGTTCAAAAAAACCCCGTTAATTCTACTTTCAGTAAGTCTGAAGCAAGTATTTCAAAGTTAAAACCAATTAAAAACAAAAAATCCAAATTATAGCATTATTCAATAGTATCAAATATAGTGAAACCAATGGGTAATTTGTGTGTTTTTTTTTAATTCATGAAATACAGTTTTCTTTGATCTGAATGTTGAGATGTTATTTAAAAATGTATTACCTGTTTTTCGTATAATTGTCTTAACACATAAAAAGTATGTGTGTGTGTGTGTGTGTGTGAGAGAGAGAGAGAATAAGAGGAAAAGTAACTTTATTTTGGTATTTCATGTTATTTGTAAGTTCGAAAGCTCTACTATACAGATAATCTGTAGAGTGTTTTAGCAACGTAATTTTCAACTGTTTTCATGCCTTGAAGATCTCAGTATTAACTGTATAGCCAGATTGGAATGGCTTTGTTATGGTATGGTCCTGTGTGCTGCTGAACTCTCCGAAGTGCCTCTGTTGTGCTAATCTAAGATAACCTGGCTCTGAAAGCCTGGTGTGGAGAAGTTGATGGAGAAGCTGTGATGTGAGTTTGGACCAGACACAGGGGATTTAGTCAGCGGAGAGCTGTGGCTTCTTGTCCCAGTTGAGTAAGAGACACACTTTCACTCCAGGCATGGAGCCCAGGCAGAAGGAACACTGTCTCAGAGTGTCTTGATCTAGTCCAGGGACAGCTAAGGAAGCGAACCATTAAAATGCCTGTGTTTGGTGAGGGGCCCCTGCAAGCATCAAGCAGGCCCTGTGTGTCATTGACTGCAGTTGGAGAAGCAGAGATAGTTAATAGAATGAGGCCTGGTGCCCTCCTGTTGTGTGATCAAAAGGGGAATTTGATTCATTCCATCCCTTTTCTCATTTGGCTGGCCTTTAGTCACAGTGAAGTAGCCATATCTGTCTCAGACACAGTAGTAAAGCAAGATTCCCAAGGAAAAAAGCCTTGACGTCCACTTTGATTTGTACTGGACCCATAGTTTTAACTGAAAAGGATCAAACACAGGGAATCTGTTCAGTTTATGAATTGGGGTAAATTTAGTTCTCTTACCCTTAAGCTACAATGGAGTTGTCCAAGAATAGTAAATGTAGTGGATAAAAATGGTCCAGGGTGATTAAACCCTTTATGGAACTTTTCCTTACCTTTTCCAGTTACATGTGTCTTACCCTAGTTGAACATGTGAAGTTTTCAGTTTTGTATCTTATCTTGCCTTGGACACGAATGTATTACAGTTAACAGTTAATTCTCTGTGTGTGTAATTTCCCAATTTATCAAACTAATACTGAGTTTCGATCTTACTTGACACAGTCTGATGTGCAGGAATTGTCTCGTTTATTTTAGTAATTATCAGGTCATAGAGTTATTATCCTTCCTCTAATCTATCCAACTATCTAATCTGTGATTATACTTGTGGAAACTTTTTTTTCTTGCGGTCTCCAAGGGCTCTTTCTCAGACCTGCGGGGTACCCTTTGAGTACTGGTTCCTGAACATCAGCTCACTTGGCTGCCTCTGTGGGTTCCTGGAGCTGAGTCTCCTTAGGCATGTTTTAATGCCATCCCTTCTCCTCTTCTGGCACAGATACCTAGCAATCTCTGTGCAGCATTCAAGGAACCTGGGATCCTGGCTGCAGACCTATGCCAGGAGAAATCTCTCCTTTTCCTCTTCCATTCTCCTCCTCTTTATCTCTCCCCGCTTTTTTTTTCCCCTCCTCAATTTATTTAAATTCTCTAAGCTGTCACAAAATGCTGAAAAGTGATAATCACCAAGGGGTTAGCGTCCCCTCTCAGAGCTGGAGAGGAAGGATACAGATGACTAAGCTGTAGTGAGCATGTTGTCTGCATTTTAGGTAATTTAGAGTATAAATTCTATTGTATTTATTTACTCAGTGCTTGATTGATTGATTTGCACTTTGAATATTTTACTAGGCCTTTCCAGTTCGTTTGCTTGGGCCAAAGCACTTTGCTAAGTGTCAGCTTAAAAACCACTTTCTTTAGGTGTCTAGAAAGAGTGTGTGTGTGTGTTCTGGTCTCAGGTGAAAACTTCTATGTATAAATAAATATGCAGACTTTTGCATACTTATCTCCTTTATTCTATTTCTATAGTAAAAGTATGAAATGTTTTAGTTACGTGTTTTTATTGTTGCTTAGTATTATCAACACTGTTAACTGTTGTTTGCTCTGAAGTATGCTCCTAAGGAGTACAAGTTGTTATTTATTGCCAACTAAAAAGGTTCCAGTGGTATGGTCCCTGACTACCTCCTCTCTTCCATTCTCTGTCATTCTACTCTACTATTTTCCCCACTGGTGCACTATTGTTGACAACACTGGCCTTGCTTTTCCTCAAGCAAATTCCATTTCTTCCCAATCCAAAGACTTTGCAACTGCTCTTCATCTGGAAATGCTCTTCCCCTAGGCCTGCATGGCTTGCTACCTCCCTTGTTTGAACTTCACCAATGTTAAAGTCACACAATGAAATCTCCAACCCCCTCCCTTTCCTCCTCCTTCTTAAAGGCACTTTAAGTCTCTACCCTCCTCTTCCCTCTCCAGCCTAAATTTCCTAGATTTCCTAGATTTTCACACAAAAAAGCTGAGAATAGATAATAACATCAGGGCTTTGCATCTTAGGATTAACTTGAGTCAGTTTCTGTGCCTGCAAATAAAGATAGTTAATAGTGAGTTGAGTTCTTTCAGGAGCTTTCTCTGTTTTTCTATTGATACCTCTATATTTTTTAAGGCAATGTCACTTTGTTTTGTTTACAAATATATTGACTATCTGTCAAGATTACTATTTTGTTATTGCCCTTTGTGAATTTCCTTGTCTATTTTGCCTGTTCTTTCAGATAAAATTTATTATTTTATTAATGTTGCCAAAAAATTGTAAGTAAAATTAGTATTTACAGAAATAAAATGTTTTTTAAAAATCTATGTCTGCTGTCTGTCTTTTTACAAATAACATGGCATATTTTTAGATTTTTAAAATAACCTTATTGTGTTGGCCAGGACTTCTAAACAGTGATGCGTAAATGGGTTTTCTTGTTTTTAGTGCCATCAAAGGCAATGAGTATATGGCTTAATAAATTTCTGTTTCTAGAATCTAAAGAGAATTGTCTTATTGGACAGTTTACAACGTCTGTCGAGACGTTCACTTCTCTTTCTTTCTCCCTTCCTTTCTTTTTCTTCCTTTCTTCCCCTGTCTCTCTTCCTCTGTCTTTCCTTCCTGCCTCCCTTTCTTTCCCCAGGTTTTGGCCTGATGGGACCTTTGCTGAAGCAAAAGTCATTCCACGCAGGGCTGACCATCATCCTCTTAGAATCTCATTCCATTTCTCATTTCTAGTCTTGGAGCTAAATTCCTCTTCCCCTTACTAGATTTGCTACAGTTGTATCGATGTTTCTGATTCACTTCTTCCAAGAAGCAGCTCTTGTTTTATTATTCCGACAGGTTTGATTTTTGTTGCTTCCTATTTTTGTTTCAATTCATATATGCCTTCTACTTTCTTTAGGGTTTTTTTTAAATAACCTTGTATTTTAAAAGCTTTCTTTAGAAATTTTTATGGAAATATATTTGATTTACGATGTTGTGTTTCAGATGTGTATCAGAGTGATTTAGTTATGCAGATACATGTGTGTTCTTTTTTAGGTTCTTCTCCATTGTAGGTTATTACATGATACTGAGTGTTTCTTTTTTTATAGAAAGGGTTTAGGACTTGACCTACCTTTATTTAATAAACAGCAGTTTTGTCTGAATCCCAAATATTTTTATGTATACATTTTTTTAATTAAAATCCATTCAGTATGGTTTTTGGCAAGTTAATTCCAAAGATTTCACTATTTGTAGGCTGAATGTTTTGGAATTTATAGTTTACTGAGAATTCAATTTTCCTTGGAGCTCTGAGGGTATGTGTGTATATACACTGACATGTCTACATAAACATCCTTTCCAGATTACTACATGGTTTTTTTTTTTTAAGATATATAATTAAGATATTTTCTGTTTGTATGGTAAAAACGTGAAAATGTTTTAATTCTAGAAATCTGTTCCCCAAAATTAATATAAAAAGTAAAGGTATAAAAAATATTCATTTGAGAGTAATTCCTAGTAACAGAACTAGGAAATGTTAAAAAATTATGGTGGTAAGAAAAACTTTAGGTGGTAAGGTGGTAAGGAAAAAGTGGTAAGAAAAACTTTTATTCAAGGTAAGAGTACTATAGTGGGGTCTTAGAATCGGGGAGAGAGATTGAGCTTAAGTCTGACTCCAGCAGGGACACAGCTGGGATTTACAACTAGGGAACAGGGTGGGTCCACGGGGTTACAGAGAGACCGGGAGCCTGAAAAGCAAGGAGCAGCAACAGGGTGGGTGCCAGTGGATGGGAACTTACTAAGAGGACCAAAAGGGTGGGTTCTGGCTGAACTGAGAGGATCATTGCTGAGGTTAGGCAAGGCTGAGAAGATACTGAGTTGAGTGATAAGGAATTTGAGCTGATACTGAGGGTGGTCAGATCAAGGGTGGGTTTTTTTTTCTAAACTGACTTGGCAGATTCTGGCTAAAGTTGGATTAAATGGACAGGCGCCCCTGGATAAAGACATTGCCCAAAGTTGGCAGTACATTAATGAACTACTGCTGCATAATAAATTACCCCAAACTAACAGCTTAAAACAATATTATTTCATATGCTGCTGAAAGTTGGGAATCCAGGAGCAATTCAGCTGAGTGTTCTGGCTCAGGGTTTCATGAGATTGCTGTCATCTGAAGCCTTGACAGGGGCTAGTGGATTTCCTTCCAAGATGGCTTACTCACACAGCTGTTGAAACCAGCTTCCTTGCTGGCTGTGGGGAGAAAGCCTCAGTTCTTTCACCTGGGCCTCAACTGGGCTCCCTGAGTGTTCTCAAGATGCGACTAAGCTGGCTTCTAGTGTGAGTGATCCGAGAGGATGAGCGAGGGGGGTGCAGGGCCTTTTATGACCCGGTCCCAGACGCTTCATTTCCATTTCTACAGTATTCTAACATTAGACGTGAGCCACTAAGTCCAGCCCACATGTGAAGGGGAGTACAAAGTCCACCCTTGAAGGAAAGAATTTGTGGACATAATTTAAAACCACGTGGACACACATGGCCACAAATTGTTTACATACTTCTATGTCCAAACTGCATTTTCCTGCCAATGCTTACAAAGATTTTATCCATTATAGGATTAACTTGAAGTTCAGGACCTTGTCATCTAAGTCAGGTCCCGGTATGGATCAGGGTCCAGTTGTACAGTATCTCAAGTGTTCAGTCGCTCAGTTGTATCCTACTGTTTGTCACCCCATGGACTGCAGCAGGCCAGACTTCCCTGTCCATCATCAACTCCAGGAGCTTGCTCAAACTCAAGTCCATTGAGCTGGTGATGCCATCCAACCGTCTCATCCTCTGTCGTCCCCTTCTTCTGCCTTCAATCGTTCCTGCATCAGGGTCTTTTCTAATGAGTCAGTTCTTCGCATCAGGTGGCCAAAGTATTGGAGCTTCAGCTTCAGCAGCAGTCCTTCCAATGAATATGCAGGACTGATTTCTTTAGGATTGATTGGTTTGATCTCCTTGCAGTCCAAGGGACTCTCCGGTCTTCTCCAGCATAACAGTTCAAATTATACAAGTGTAGTTCCTCTGGACCTGAGAATCTGTGAACAAAAAAGATGAATTAATCTGCTTATTTCACAGCCAACATACAGTGGTGGGTCAGGCATAGATAACCTTCATAGACACTCCTGTTCCAGAAAGGGGAGGGGAGATAGGAGTCAATAGTGCAGTTCAGTTCAGTCGCTCAGTTGTGTCCGACTCTGCGACCCCATGAATCGCAGCACGGCAGGCCTCCCTGTCCATCACCAACTCCCGGACTTCACTCAGACTCACGCCCATCAAGTCAGTGATGCCATCCAGCCATTGCATCCTCGGTCGTCCCCTTCTCCTCCTGCCCCCAATCCCTCCCAGCATCAGAGTCTTTTCCAATGAGTCAACTCTGCATGAGGTGGCCAAAGTACTGGAGTTTCAGCTTTAGCATCATTCCCTCCAAAGAAATCCCAGGGCTGATCTTCTTCGGAATGGACTGGTTGGATCTCCTTGCAGTCCAAGGGACTCTCAAGAGTCTTCTCCAACACCACAGTTCAAAATCATCCATTCTTCGGTGCTCAGCCTTCTTCACAGTCCAACTCTCACATCCATATGTTAGGTGGGTAGAATAGGAAAAATGATTCCAAAATGGCGGTGGCTGAAGGCAAAAACATATAAAAGGAGGAGCCAATGCACGCTCTCTCCCTCTCTCTCCCTCTCCCGTGCTCTCTCTCTCTCCCCCCTCTCTTCCTCTCCCGTGCTTTTTCTCTCTCTCCCTCTCTCTTCCTCTCTCCCTCACCCCCTTCCTCTCCCCCCCTTCCTCTCCCGCGCTCTTTCTCTCTCTCCCTCTCTCTTCTTCTCCCGTGCTCTTTCTCTCTCTCCCCCTCTCCCTCCATCACACACTCCTCCACTCTCTTCACCACAAATCTTTGGGTTGGCATGCCCTCACACTTTGAGGATGGATTGTCCTGCAATCTTCTAAATAAAATAGAGCTGTAACACTGATTTGCCTAGGAGCTATAACACGGTTTGTCCAAGACCCGAGAGCTGTGACGCGCCGAGGGCTTTAATGTCCGTCGCTCCAAATCTTTGTTGTGACGAGACAAAGAACTGAGGAACATACACTCGCGTGACATCTATGGTGCCGTGACTCAGATGTAACCTGGCTGAAACAACATCCACACGGAAGAGGCCAGGCACAGCAGGAGCCCAACTCAGCGAAGCTCCCGCGGTAGAGGCGGACCGTGAAGAAAATCCAACACAGGGGAAGGTGGGTGGCAGGCAGCACAACTGAGGGACTCTGGAGAGGCTACTCCTCAGCATGTCCCAAAGGCTCTATCTGCTGAGCCCCAGTAGCTGTTACACAAGCCAGTGGGCGTTCTTCTGTCCTTTCTCTTCTCTGTGCCAAGGATCAGATCAATGAAATTGTGAGCACCGTTCAGATATTTAGCAAATTTTCCGGCGGGCTATGAAGGGGATTCCTTGGCACATTCTCCCCACTGCTTTTTCCTCCTGTCCTTCAGCTCTCTCCCAGGACTCAAGCTTGGCCAAGACAAATGAAACTCAGGCTCGGATGTCTCATTGCAAAAATTCATTGAGAGACAAAGCCATAAGAGGTGGATTTGTTAGGATCCAGAGAGAAGCCACTCTTCAGGGTGTGAACCGTTGCCAAGGGCAAGGGCTGGGGCTGGGGCCATGGAATTAGGCCTGGCTAGGTTTTGTGAGGGGATGGAATTCATATGCTAATGAGTGGGAGGATCATGCCTACCATTGGGGAACCACCCACTCCTCCCTCTTTTGACCTTGGAGCTGTCCTGCCACCTCTGGGTGTGTCTGCTGGCTTATAGATTGGGGATTAAGGTTTACTTGAATTTGACTTGTCATCTTGGACACACTATAGCTTTGTGCTCTGTCATCTTTCAAAGGCTGTGCTCTGCCCCCTTCCCTCCTGTTTCATGCTCTCTGCCTGAGCCCCATCCAGACCCACAAGTTGCCTTTATAATATCCTGGAGAGACAACCAGAAAATAGCTGACCTTGGGAGGAAAATACTCTATAATATCCAACCCCCTAATCCTACCCAGGACTGGTCACACTGGAGATCTTGGGGACGCCCAACTCCAGTCCGGAGGTCCCAGGAGGTCATCACGCCTTGACCTGCNTTGCCTTTATAATATCCTGGAGAGACAACCAGAAAATAGCTGACCTTGGGAGGAAAATACTCTATAATATCCAACCCCCTAATCCTACCCAGGACTGGTCACACTGGAGATCTTGGGGACGCCCAACTCCAGTCCGGAGGTCCCAGGAGGTCATCACGCCTTGACCTGCCTAGGGATCTGGTGCTCGAAAGGTTGTCACGCCCCAACCTGCTTGGGTATCCGCTAGTCCTAGGGGTCCCAGGAGGTTGTCACGCCTCGATCTGCCCAGGGACCCAGTTCTCGGGAGGCCGTCA
>SJYA01002242.1:0-60797 GCA_006410615.1 Neotragus moschatus
TCTGACGTGGGGGGGGCCCGATGTAGGGGGGGAGCCTGACGTGAGGGGGAGCCCGACGTGAGGGGGGGCCCAATGGGAGCTGGGGGGCCGACGGGAGGAGGGACCTCCACACCAGGCCTGCCTCCTTTGGGAGGAGAGGGCCACAGTGTGGAGAGCCGGCGCCCCACAGCTGCAGGTGCCACCTGTCCAAGCCTCCAGGCCGGGGGGTGTGCCTCACGCAGCAGCACAGTGCCCAGCACTCAGCCACACGCAACAGTGAGACGCACCTTTGGGCCAGCAAGGCCTGTGCCAGGACGGCCCAGCGCCTCACCCAGCCGAGCTCAGAGCTCTGGCAGGACAGAGCCAGGCAGCCCTGGGCCAGCCCTGGACCACCGCCCAGATACGGCCCCAGCAGTGCCCGCGGCGCCCACTCCTACCGGACTCCATGAACATGGCTGAGTCGGAGGACAGCCTGTGGGGCCCCACACTGGGGAAGCTCTCCAGCTTGGCCTCTGGCGGGACTTCATAACTGTTAAAGGGGTCGTCTTCTTCCTCAGGGTCCAGCTTTCTCAACCTGCAAGGAACACACGAGACTCACACCAGCCCAGCTGGCCCCAGGCAAGGGGGCTCCGCCTCTGCAGGCCTTCATGGCCAGGTCTGGCCCGTGCCTTGCCTTTGCCCATCCCAGCAGGTGGTCACCAGGCATCGGGCCGAGGTCGGAATACAGCCAGGGATCAGTGACCCCTGTCCACAGGAAGCTGACCTTCGAGTGGGAAACACAGAAAGGACCCACGTAGGGACTGATGCCCACAGGGAGATGGAGACAGTGGCCACAGGACTTTGCCTGGACAGCAGTCGGCCAAGCCTCCAAATGCTGAGGCCCAAAGTGGGCTGGGGGAGAAGGCGGGGGGGCAGGCGGCACCTCCACGATGCCTCACAGTGCTCTGGGCTTGGGGGAGTGGGGGCCTCTCCCGGCAGATCTCCCAGGGACTCCGCTCTTAGCTGTCCCGGCCGCCCCCCGAAGGACGGACAGGTGGTGCCTCCTGACCTCATGGTGCACAAATGCACCGCCTGCCCCCTCTGGGGACCACACCCAGCAAGCCACTGTGAGCCCCTGCCAGCCATTTGAGGAAGCTGACACGAAAGCCACACAGGAAACCAGCAGTTGAAACAAAGGTAAAAGAGGGAAAGACACCATTCCCCACCAGCAGGGCTGGGGAACAGGACTCAGGTGGGGCAACGGGAGGGGGCGGGGTGAGAAGCACCGGGGCTCCCACCAGAGGCCTGCTCGCGAAGGCATGGCTCAGGAGGAAGCCCTGCTCCGCTGAGAATGGCTCCACTCAGGCACGTCCCTCTCCCCACAGAAACAGAAAGGATTTGGCATACTGGGAATGCCAAATCCCGGGGCCAGAGGTTCACAGGCCACCGGGAGCTCCTGGCCGCCCCGCCCTCGTTGGCCTGGATGCACCACCCCGGAGCCGACTGTCAGGAGCCAGAACCAGCTGAGGACCCAAGAAGGGTGCTCATAGACACACGGCCACCCTCCAGACCACAGGGCCACAGAAGGGAGAAAACGGCGCGTAGACTCAAAGACACAGACACAGGGCACGGGAGAGGATGCCCCGGCTCACAAGACGTGCGCCTCAAATGTCGGTGGGCAGAGAGAACCTGCCTGCTCTCTGTGCTCAGGCAAGGGCGATAGGAAGTTTAGCACCGTAAGCCGGGAGAGCACGGGCACTGAGGCCCCAGAGCGTCTGAGGGAGGGGGCAGGGCAAGACGCAGGGGCCGGAGAAGACCCAGGGGACAAGCATGGGGGCGCAGATCCCCTTCCTCAGGCAGCCGGGCCCACCTCCTCCTGGGAGGCTTCTCTGGGGAACCCAAGAAGCAGGGGACGACTCCCAAACCCGCCATCCACTTTCTCAAGCTCCAGGGACCCTGCAGAGCCCGGGGAAGCCAAGCGGGCCCCTCCCTGAGCACGGGCCCTCCCACGGGCCAGCCCGGCATCTGCGCCTGATGAGTGTGGCCCAGGCGCGAGGTGTGAGCAGGCAGCCCCAGCTCCAAAGACACTCGAGTCCCACTTCCTGCCTTCAGGAGTTCGGAGGCCCCAGTCCAGGGGCGGAGGAGGCACCCCCAGGGGAGGGTGGCCCCAGAACCAGAGGTGGGAGGCTGTGTGCCTCCCCTGCTGAGCCCGACAGCGCCGCACCTGGACGGCAGGAGCTTCAGCAGCAGCTCCTGGAAGTCCACTTTCTCTTCCTTCTTGCACTTGGTGTTTCGGACGCGGGCAGACCGCCGCTTCGCCGTCTCCCCACTCTCCTCGGAAGTCTTCTTCCGTTTCACCCCTTTCTTGGATTTATCTCCCCCAGAAACATCACCTTTGCAAAGAGAGCAAGTCGAAAGCTCAGGAGACTTGGGCCAGGGAAACACTCCTCGAGGCACTCAGTCCTTTTATAACCTGCCTGCACGTTTAACTTGCGGCTTCTTGGACATTCAAGAAATTTTCCATCCCCTCTAGCAAAAAAGAGCCTGAGAAAAGGCTGTTTCAAATCCCTTAATCTTACCCCTTTCTTACCCACAGGCCAGGCCTCGAGACTACTTTCCATAGCTACAGAATGCCAGGATCTCAGGGTCAAAGCCCACCCCCCTGCCCCCAGCTGTCCTGGGATAGGGCTAAGCAAGCAGTAGGGACCCTGACTCTGCCCAGGCCCGAGGCCCAGTGACAGGATGTGGGCAAGAGGGCCACGTGATTCATGGCAGGCAGGCGTCACTTGTGACCAAGTTAAAAACTTAGACGCCACTACATACATGTTCATTCAGAACCTTCTTCAGCCACCACATAGGCTCTATCAGTGACACAGAAGTCAAGGAAAGGCTCAGACGCTTTCGTCCAGTGTTTTTGGAAGGCTCCAAAGATGATGAAAGTCAGTGATGCCATTCCAAGGGGCGTGACCACAGACGGCTGTGACTGCTGACTGCTGCTTAAGCTGGGAGTCTCAGTGCCCAGCAGCACAGCCGGCAGGGCAGGGGGCCTGAGGAGCTGACCCCGAGGCCAACCCCCCCCCCCAGGGCCCCACTGTGCAGGGAGGCCGGCCAGCAGCCCGGAGCTCTCCTGCGGGGCTGGGCGGCGGCAGGACCCGGCCTCTAGAGATGGCAGGGCTCTCCAGCTCTCACTGCCGCTCAGCAGACAGGGTCCCCTGAAGCCCTCCCCAGGGCCCGCTCACCAGTGGGGATGCCTGTCTCCAGCAGGCTGGGGCTGTGCAGCGGGAAGCTGGCCATGGCCACAGGGGTGAATGCCAGCACGGGCTCTGCCACGGAGGCTGCAGGGCTGGCGCTGGCAGGGCTTGGCTGGAACACGCTGACAGGCACCGCCTCCTCGGGGGACGCGGGGCGCTGTCCGGGGTCCTGATAGTCAGACAGGTCAATCCTCTTGCCCAGGCTGGGCCGTGGGGGCTCGCACGTGGTGAGGTGGTGGTATGTGGCCAGCAGGCTCTCACCGAGGCACTTCCAGCTGCAGGGAGAGGGTCACCACGCGGGCTCAGCACCCACCACAGGGGGCCCAGAGTCCAGGCCGCCGTCCCCACGAGGGCGGGGGGTCAGGGTGACTGACCGCTGAGGTGGAGCCGCTGGGCTTGAGCAGAGCCCACACCCTCCGCACTGCC
Organism: Neotragus moschatus; assembly: GCA_006410615.1. Classification (NCBI taxonomy): domain Eukaryota; kingdom Metazoa; phylum Chordata; class Mammalia; order Artiodactyla; family Bovidae; genus Neotragus; species Neotragus moschatus. The sequence continues at coordinate 3,636 of SJYA01002242.1, forward strand.
TGCAGGAGCCGCAAGGCATCTCAGCCCCACCAGGCAGGGGCAGCTGCGGGCTCACGCGATGACCCCTTCTGAGCACGGTCTCGCCTTTACCGCCTGGCGGCCTCGCCTTGCGGCCACTCATCTGACTTCCTGGGGGAGGACTACTAGCAGGGGTGTGCTCCAAAGGGGCTCCACAGCTGCTGGGCTGGAGCCGGCGGGGTGCAACCCGAGCACGTGTGTCTCGTGAGTGAGCTGTGTTGCGTGCCGTGCTGTGTTGCACTGAGGTGCGGCCTGGGCGGCACCGCACGCTGTCGGCTGCTCTGTGCTCTGCGTGTCTCGTGCAGTGTTGCGTGCTGTGTTGCGGTATGACCCCGTGTGGCATAAGGCACCCACCCACCCAACCCCGAACAGCTTCCCAGGCCCCTAGACTAAAAACCAAGGCCTCCACCTGTTGCCACAGCGCTGCCTGCCCGACCTCACTGCCTCACCCCACCCAACACACCCTCACCTGTGCAGCTTCGTTCAGTTCTGCAAACAAAACCGCAGCCCACCTGCTGCGGGGCCTTTGCACAGGCTGCCCTCTGCCTGACCCATGCCCACTCCTCCCTGGACTCCAGCATTGGCCCTGAACCCTCTCCAACCCACGCAGCAGCATGACCCTGTCATGAGCGTGGACTCGCAAGCAGGACGCCAGGCCCTGGGGTGGGCTCCCCACCTACTCTTGGCCCCTCAGAGCCCTGATGGCCCCCGTGCACCTTGCCCTCTCCCCTCGGGCGGGTGGTGAGAGGGCTGACAGGAGTGTGGCAGGTGGCGATCAAGGACAGCGTGGAGAGAGGTAATCCGGCAGGGAGGCCCATCCCACGCCCTGCGGTCACCTGCCCCTGTGCCCCGCGTCCCCGCCCAGGCAGGGCCCCGCGGCCGCCCGGCCCCTGGATAACCTACGTGAGGAAGGGGAGGGGCTGCACCAGCTTTAGGTCCGGCTCCTTCTCGCGCACCGTCAGCGCCTGCCGCCTCCTGCGCAGCCCCAGGGCCTCGTCCACGATGGCCTGCGACTCGGCCGCGCTCACCGACACCTCGTGGATGGACATGTCACTGAGAGTGGAGGGACAGAGGCGTGGCCAGGGCACCGCAGAGCCATGGCCAAGTCCTACACACCAGCACGAAGCTGACACCTGTGACCTGCATTAATTCTTCCCACAAACCAAATCACCACTCGGGCTGCAAAGGGCAGCAATTAGCATTCTTAACACCCATGTACACAGCATGACTAACCCCTTTAATCTGCTCACAACCAGGCAACAAGCTTCCACCCACATCGGCAGGACCACACTGATGTCAGAAAGACCGCACACGACTCTCATCCTTTGCTGGAAAGCTCACAGGGACTCAGCTGTCCCTCAGACCAGCCACGCTCACCAGAGCCGAGGGAAGCCAGCAGCAAAGGCAGAAGCTCGAGGCCGGGCACGCCTCCCACAGACACACCTCCGCCAGCAGAGGCGCCTCCCTGCAGGGCTCCCCCGCACCCGTGGGCTCATCACCCACCGCCCCAAAGGGCAGCCCCTCGGGATGGATGGGAATAAGGGACGTGGTCTCCCGAGGCATGAACACCGGGACGAATGACCGCTAACCCCTAGTGGAAAACTCCCGGGCCAAGTTGATACCGCGGATGAGGGGGGTGGCAAGGGAAGCAGCTCGAGCTTGGCAAGCTGCCAAGGGGGGACTTGGGAGCCAGAACACGACAGAGGCAGGAGAGCGGGCCGGGGAGAGGTGGGGACTTCAGTGAAGCCACTGGGGAGCCAGGGAAGCAGACAGGGCAGTGCCAGCCCAGAGCTGCTGGGCCCGGGACTGCTCTCCTCCCGGGGAGGCAGACAGGAGGACTGGGCAGTCAGGCTACAAAGGGCCCCCCGGGCGATGCTACCGAGCACGGGCCCCATCCCGGAGGCAGGCAGGGAGGGTCAGAGGCGGGCTGGGCAGTGCGGAAAGCCCAGCCTCGGAGAGGGGAAGGTGGGCACAAGCTGGACAGAGCTGGCCCTGAGCACCCGAAGCAAAGGCGCGGGCAGGGCAGAGCGTGAGCGACCCACCACTGGAGGAACATGCGGAGGGAGTCCTGGCGCAGCCGCGGCTGCTCCTGGAAGATCTTCTCCTTGAGCACCAGCCCCTTGCTGTAGCGGCAGTCCTTCTCCAGGGCCTTGCAGATGAAGTACAGGCACGCTGGCGGAGAGACAGGCGTGACCCCGGGCTGCACTCTGGCACCCTGGCCTTGCCAGCGATGCCAGGGAAGGGGCCCTGCTCTGGGGGCCAAGACACCGGGGAGACAAGGACGTGACACCACCTGGACCCATCCAATCAGGAACCGTTTCTGAAAATAGTAACCCCAACGCTGCTGGGGAGGGGAGGACGGGCTGGGCGACCTCTCCAGGGAACAGGGCGGGGGGTGGGGGCGTCACACATAGACCTTTGACCCAGCAAACCCACCCTACGGGGCCAGCTGCCTGCAAACCAGAGCACAGCTGCCAGCTCGCTTCGCTCTGGACTGGGTGGCCCAGGGCCCGGCCCAGCTCCCCAGGCTGCGTGCGGCTGGTTGCAAGGCACTCCCATCAGGAAGGGGCAGAGGAGAACAGAGAGGGGAGAGGGGAGGAAAGCCAGGACGGAGGGCCGGAGGGAGCTGGGCCGCCCTGCCAGCCACCCACTGGAGGAGAGCACGGCTCCCAGGGGAGGGGCGGGAGCAGAGAGAAAGAGGCAGCAGACGGAGGCCTGCCTCCTCGGCTCAGGGACGCCCGTCGGCCCTCACAGACACACACACAGCTCAGTCCCCAGGGCCATCTTCCGTTCAAGATGGGTTTACCAAGTGCAGAGCCTGAGCTGGGGCGCAGAGATGGCAGGATACTAAAGACCGGGCCTCCAGGGGGTGCCCGATCTCCAGGACGAGCCCAGGGAGACAGGGAAGATGCAGGAGCCAGAGTTGAAGCGGGGAAAAGGGGCACCACGCAGACGGCCACAGACGCACACACACATCCGTGACGGGACGCGAGGGCCCGCGGCTGGAGGGGACCCCACGTGCGAGCGGGCGATGCCAGACGTGCAGAGAAGAGGACAGCAGAAGCCCACAGCGGAGGCCGCGAGCCGCACAGAGGAGAGGAGAGGACAGCGGAGGCCCACGGCGGAGGCCACGAGACACGGAGAGGAGAGGACAGCAGAGGCCCACGGCGGAGGCCGCGAGCTGCGCAGAGGAGAGGAGAGGACAGTGGAGGCCTATAGCAGAGGCCGCGAGCCACGGAAAGGAGAGGACAGCGCAGGCCCACAGCGGAGGCCACGAGCCGTGCCAGCCCTGCCTTGGGGGGCAGGGGCAGCTGAGCGGGCTCTGGGGACCCAAAGAGAGGCTGGGGTCACCTCGGGCAGTGACCACAGGGAGGGGACCAGCAGCTGGCCCCTGCCACCAGGCTTGAGCACACAAAGCCAGGGAGGGGTGTGGGCCCAGCCTCACAGCCTCCGCCACCCTGTCCTGCCCCACCCACCCCTGGAAAGGGAGGGAAGAGTCACCAGAGCCAGGAGCCCCCGGCTGACCCTGCACCCAGGCTGGGCGCTGGTGTGTGTCTGTGCCTGAGGCCGGCACCCTGCACCCTGTCCTGCCTGGGGCCCTCCCACGTAGCCGCCAGGAAGAGCTGACCCAGGAGGCCCAGCACCCGTCAGCGCCCGCCTCGGGATGGCCTGCAAGGGGCCATGTGTCCCCCGCAGAGTGAGGGCCAGGCAGGGCAGCACGCGATGCCGCCACGGGCAGATGGGCCCATCTGGTAGAGGTGTTTCCAGCGGCCACGCTGCTCTACAGAGGGGAGGACAAGCCGCTAGGAGGAGGAAGTGAGCTTCTGGCACTGGGAGGGAGCCTGCAGTCGGCAGGCCGTCCATCAGCACGTCAGAGAGCAGGCCTGGGGCAGGAGGCAGCGGCGCTGGAGGAAAGGCTGGCGGGAGCCCGTCTTCCCAGCACAGCGCCAGCGGCGAGCCGNTTGAAGCGGGGAAAAGGGGCACCACGCAGACGGCCACAGACGCACACACACATCCGTGACGGGACGCGAGGGCCCGCGGCTGGAGGGGACCCCACGTGCGAGCGGGCGATGCCAGACGTGCAGAGAAGAGGACAGCAGAAGCCCACAGCGGAGGCCGCGAGCCGCACAGAGGAGAGGAGAGGACAGCGGAGGCCCACGGCGGAGGCCACGAGACACGGAGAGGAGAGGACAGCAGAGGCCCACGGCGGAGGCCGCGAGCTGCGCAGAGGAGAGGAGAGGACAGTGGAGGCCTATAGCAGAGGCCGCGAGCCACGGAGAGGAGAGGACAGCGCAGGCCCACAGCGGAGGCCACGAGCCGTGCCAGCCCTGCCTTGGGGGGCAGGGGCAGCTGAGCGGGCTCTGGGGACCCAAAGAGAGGCTGGGGTCACCTCGGGCAGTGACCACAGGGAGGGGACCAGCAGCTGGCCCCTGCCACCAGGCTTGAGCACACAAAGCCAGGGAGGGGTGTGGGCCCAGCCTCACAGCCTCCGCCACCCTGTCCTGCCCCACCCACCCCTGGAAAGGGAGGGAAGAGTCACCAGAGCCAGGAGCCCCCGGCTGACCCTGCACCCAGGCTGGGCGCTGGTGTGTGTCTGTGCCTGAGGCCGGCACCCTGCACCCTGTCCTGCCTGGGGCCCTCCCACGTAGCCGCCAGGAAGAGCTGACCCAGGAGGCCCAGCACCCGTCAGCGCCCGCCTCGGGATGGCCTGCAAGGGGCCATGTGTCCCCCGCAGAGTGAGGGCCAGGCAGGGCAGCACGCGATGCCGCCACGGGCAGATGGGCCCATCTGGTAGAGGTGTTTCCAGCGGCCACGCTGCTCTACAGAGGGGAGGACAAGCCGCTAGGAGGAGGAAGTGAGCTTCTGGCACTGGGAGGGAGCCTGCAGTCGGCAGGCCGTCCATCAGCACGTCAGAGAGCAGGCCTGGGGCAGGAGGCAGCGGCGCTGGAGGAAAGGCTGGCGGGAGCCCGTCTTCCCAGCACAGCGCCAGCGGCGAGCCGTGGCCGCGGAGCGAGCCATCAGAGCGTGAGGGGGCACAGGCACCTCCGCTCCGCCCCACCCCGCCCGCCGGGCACACAGCCCCTGCGCATCAGCGCAAGCCCCGAGCTCAGCCAAGCCGCACGCCCCCTGCAGGCCGAGGCGGCGCGCGCAGGGGAGCCCGGCCGGGCCCACTCACTGGTGTAGTCGCTGAGGGTGTACAGGACAGTGATGAGGTTGTCCAGGCACGGCCAGTGGTCCGGGTTGCACCGCAGCCCTTCCTCAAACGCGTGGCGAGCCAGGGGCACCCGGATGAGCCTCAGGGCCACGTGTCCGATCTTATACCAGAGGTTGACATCTGTGGAGTCCAGCATGACCGCCTGCAAGAAGCCCCGCAGACGCGTGCTCAGTGAACCCCACCCCCACTGGCAGGCGTCCAAGGGGACAGTGCCGCCCGGCCCCCCGGTGCCCAGGGACAGCAGGGGGGCCGCGCAGAGGCCCGCGGGGAGCACCTCCAGGTAGAGCTCCATGGCCGTCGCCAGGTCCTCCCGCTGCACGGCCAGCTGCGCCAGGTTCTTGTACGTGGAGTACTTCAGCACCAGCCCAGGGCGCTTCAGCCCCTCCTTCTCATCACCAGACGGAACCGCCTGGAACGCGGCAGAGAGGCGCACAGTGAGAGCCGGGCCTGAAGCCTCCGCAGGCCGTCAGCAGGGCTCCGGCCTCCGTGCAGGCCTGGGGGCCACTCCGGAACCACCGTCCACTGGAGAACAGTGTGGCCCCAGGGGTCTTTCAAGGAACCCCCCCACCCCCGGCCAGCTCCGAGCATACAGACGAGAAAGGCCAGACCCCCGGGACACAGTTTGCAGTCCATGTGGGCAGCAAGACAGGGAGGTGACGCGCCTGGCGCACCTGGCATGCCCGAGGGCGCGAGCACAGACAGCGGGGCCCACAGCATGCGCGCCAGCCGCCCGGCTCTGCCGCTTCCCGAAACAGGAGGCCCTGAGCCGCCCACACGGCCACCTCCATGCGGAGAGAGGAACAGAGCGCCCCAGCGGCAGACTGTGACGCGTGCTTCTCCAGACTCGCCCAGCCTCGGAGCACTGCAGCAAGGAGGGCGTCCCACATGAGGGAAAGCCCGGGGCACGCACCTCCCGCAGCAGGCGCGCCTCCAGCAGCTCGTGGTAGGCCTTGGCGGACTCCTCAGACCGGTCGTGCTTCTGCAGGTCCAGGGCCTTGTGGTACAAGGCAAAAGCCTCTGCTTCCTGAAAAGCCAAGACGGGAGGCGTTTTCTGAGAGCACAGAGGTGTGTCTCTCCAAGCCGACTGTGCGTGCGGGGGCTGCACTCCAGGCCGGGAGAGCCGGCTCCGCCGGCGGAGCCGGTCCTGAGGCCCCACCCTCCCAGGGGCTCACTGCTCAGTGGCCCCCCAGGTGGACGCAAGCAAGGTGGGCTGAGCTGAGTCCGGGCACCCGCAGGCAGCACGCCGAGGACACGGCCCGAGCAAGGCCGAGCCTCCAGGAGCCCCGCTGGCGCCTTCTGGGAGGGCAGCCACATCAGCCAGAGCCGCCCGGAGCCCAGGCGGGAAGCGAGGCTCCAGGGCCAGCTGCGGAGGAGCAGTGACCACACACCTGTGCCTCCTTCGTCTGGGTCTTGTGACTTTTGAAGCTGCCTTCGTGATCATCTTCGACCGTGGAGCTGGCATTTAAGGCCGCAATTCTAATCTAGAGGCAGGGTGTGAGGGAGGAGAGCTGCTTTTAGATAAAACGTGGCTCGTCTCGTCAAGGACCGACAGGGCGCACAGCTCTCTGTAGCACACTCCGCCTCAAACAGCTAGCCTCCCCAGATGTGGGGCTGAACGGCAGGGGGCCACCCTGGGAAAAGCGGACCGGGAGCACTCTGAAGGGAACACGCCAACCTGCTTAGGGAACGTGTCCACGACAGAAGGGACAGGCTGGGGACACCCAGCAATGGCCTGACGCAGCAGAAAACCCAGGCACCAGAAAAACAGCCTCCAGTGACGCGGGCTGTGTCTCTCTGCCGCAGAGATGCGGCCTTGCCAGCCACCCACAGGAGGGCAGACACCCACACCCTCGAAGGTGCCCAGAGCCCCACTCGGACGGCCTTCAGAACCCGCCCCTCGCCCCAGAGGGAGGCCAAGCACCAGCACATACCATGGTCGGAGCCTCTGGCACCGGCAGCGGCGGCAGGCAGGGCCAGCCCACTCGGCTCCTAGGGAGAGAGCAGGACAGGCTGGGGGGGGGCCAGGAAGAGCCAGGCCCGGGGACCCAGGCACACAGGGGGCCGCGCCTCGGGAGGGCCCTGCAGCCTGCACCCGGGGAGCCCGGGAACCCAGGCACGCAGGGGGCCGCGCCTTGGGAGGGCTGTGCGGTCTGCCACCTGGGGAGCCCCCGGCCTAGGGATGGAGTGCCCGCCCTGGCCAGACAATTGGGGACACGGAGGAGAGAGCCTGACACGCCCCCAGGGCTCACTGCTCAGCACAGTGGATCGACAAACAGTTACTTCTTCAAAAGTTGAACAGAATGGAAACACAGGCAGCAGGTAGAGACCTGGTCACCCGCCGCACTGGGGAAGGTGAAGGCTGCGCTGAGACTGAGGTACAGGCGGTTGAGGGGGGCAGAGGCCTGGAGGGCGAGAGGGCAGTGTAAAAGAAAAAACTATGCGAAATACAAAGGAGAAACTTAGAGGCAGGCAGACGAGTGCAAAATCTGTAGAAATTTCACGGACTGGTGAGGACGTGGAGAAATCCAACCCTCACACCCTGCAGATGGGAACGAAAGCAGTGAAGCCGCCTGGCAGCGGCAGCGGCTCAGAGCACCAGAGGCCACTCCCGAGGGAGACGGAGACATGTCCACAGCAAAGCTCGCCCACGATGCTCACAGCAGCATTCTGCATGAGACTCCAGGCGGGGGCAACTCAAACGCCCATCAGCTGACGAATGGACCCAGAAACCGTGGGCTGCCCAGAGAGCCCCTGGATTATCACTTGGTCAGAAAACAGGCCCAACAGCTGACAAATGGACACAGAAGATGTGGGATGCCCAGACAGCCAATGGATTATTGTTCGGTCGTAAAACAGATCACAGTGCAGCACTTGCGGCCACCCGCATGAACCGTGAGGGCACAGCCACTGAAAGAAGCCGCCACCGAGGCCACAGGCTGCCGAGCCCACTCACATGCCCATCCAGACGCCACCAGGTCACAGGCTGCCGAGCCCACTCACGTGCCCGTCCAGACGCCACCAGGCCACAGGCTGCCGAGCCCACTCACGTGCCCGTCCAGACGCCACCAGGCCACAGGCTGCCGAGCCCACTCACGTGCCTGTCCAGACGCCACCAGGCTGCAGCAGCAGGAGGGAGGCGGGGCCAGGGAGAGGGACAGGCGGGGTGGCTCCTCCGGCCGGGAACAGGGCCCCTTTCTGGGGAGGAGACAAAGCTGGAGGGTGCACAGCTGGGTGGACACGCCCACGCTCGCAGATCTGTGGGGTATGGTAAAGGAAGACAGGGAAGGAGCCTGACTGCGGCGGGGGTGCCGGGCAACAGAAGCCCATAGAACTGAGCCCTCAGGGGCCTCCAGCGGGCAGCAGGGTGCCGGGCAACACGGGGCTCCAGCCAACGCAGCAACACCAAATGCTCCAGGGAGGGCAGAGCGAGGCACCAGGAAACGGCCCACCTGGGGATCAGCACAGAGCCCCACGTGGGCCCAGCAGGCAGTGTCACTGAACCTTGGCAGGGACTGAATGTGTGGCCACGACTCCCGCCAACGGCTCACAGCTGCGACCTCCACACGGGCTCTGTGTTCTCCAAGGGCTCTTGCAAGGAAGGAAAAAGTACAGTCTTCTTCACAGACGAGGAAGACACAGCCCCACTAGGTCAATAGCTATTCATCTCCTGGTTTCTACATTTAAACAAGCAAAGCACGCTGCTGATTAGCTCTGGAAACTGTGGCTTCGCCATAAACTACGCTTGATGGACACTGTGATCACCAAACAGCCAGGGGGCGGGGGAGGGGCGTGGCAGGGAGCAAGAGCAAAGCAGAAACCACAGCACATGCAAAGGGAATTTTTATCGTCCAGAACACAGATCTTTTAAAACCCAACTCCTTATTTTTGCATCAATACGAAAATCATCTGAGGAGTTGACCTCATAGAGCCTGGCATCCTGGTGTATTGGGGAAAACACTGACATTTCTTCTTCAAATTCTAGGAACTTTATACGCATCTTATTTGGAAATATAACACACCTACCAATTCAGTGGACATGTAAGGGAGAAATGGACATTCCATGCGGCCAAACGGAAGAAAACTTCTAGTGGGATACCTATGCCTGTCTCCACAAAAGGTGTACAGGTAACAGAATAACAAAGCATTCAGAATATGGACGCGTCGAAGATCTTACCCCAGAGGTAGAGCATGTTTGCGTCATTTTGGCCTAAAATGCATAACTTCTCCCTAATCATGAGAAAAGAGCAGGCAAGCCTAAACTGAGCAATATCAGACAAAAAGCAGCATGGCCAAGAAGTTAATAAAACATTGAATAGCTTTAAGGACTAGGGTTGCAACTATGTAGGAAAGTGACAGTTGAGCTAATAATACTGTATCAGTGTGAGTTTCCTTTTACTGACAATTGCACTAGGATTATATAAGATGTTAAAGTTAGGGAAGCAGGGGGAGAAACATTTGGAAACTCACTGTATCATTGTTGCAACTTTCCACTAAGTCTAAGTATAGTTTAAAAGACAACCTGCAGAATGGGAGAAAATATTTGCAAATGGTGCAACTGACAGCGAACTAATTTCCAAAATATACGAATACAGCTCGCACAGCTCAATACAGCTCAACATCGAAAAATACACAATCAAAAAACAGGCGTAAGTTCTAAATAGTCACTCCTCCAAACAAGACATACAGGACTTGCTGGATACACAGCCCAGTGGTTAAGAGTCCATGCTTCCAAAACAAGGACACAGGTTCAGTCCTTGGGAGGGGAGATGCCACATGCCATGGGGCAACTAAACCCGGGTGCCAGAACTACTGAGCCTGCACCGTGGAGTCCTCAGCCTGCAACTACTGAAGCCCAGGCACCCTAGAGACCACGCTCCAAAACGAGAGAAGCCACCACAGTGAGAAGCCTGTGCACAACAAACAGAAAGCAGCCACACAGCAGCGAAGACCCAGCACAGCCTGAAATAAAACCACAGACAGATGGACGGCCAGAAGGCACGAGGGGCTTCCCTGGTGGCTCAGACCGTGGAGAATCCGCCTGCAGTGCAGGAGACCTGGGTTACATCCCTGGGCTGGGAAGATCCCCTGGAGGAGGGCATGGTGACCCACTCTAGTGTTCCTGCCTGGAGAGTCCCCGAGGAAAGAGGAGCCTAGTGTGGGGTCCTAGAGTTGGATGCAACTAAGCATGTAAAACACACATGAAAATATGTTCAACGTCACCAACTATTCAGTCAGTTCAGTCACTCAGTCATGTCTGACTCTGCAACTCCAAGGGCTGCAGCACACCAGACTTCCCCGTCCATTACCAACTCCTGGAGCTTACTCAAACTCATGTCCATAGAGTTGGTGATGCCATCCAACCATCTCATCCTCTGTCGTCCCCTTCTTCTCCTGCCTTCAGTCCTTCCCAGCATCAGGGTCTTTCTCAATGAGTCAGTTCTTCGCATCAGGTGGCCAAAGTATTGGAGCTTCAGCTTCAGCATCAGTCTTTCCAATGAATATTCAGGACTGACTGCCTTCAGGATGGACTGGTTTGATCTCCCTGCAGTCCAAGGGACTTTCAAGTCTTCTCAACACCACAGTTCAAAAGCATCCATTCTTCAGCGCCCAGCTTTCTTTATAGTCCCAACTCTCACATCCATACATGACTACTGGAAAAACCACAGCCTTGACTAGATGGACCTTTGTTGGCAAAGTAATGTCTCTTCTTTTTAAAGTGCTGTCTAGGTTGGTCATAGCTTTTCTTTCAAGGAACAAGTATCTTTTAATTTCACGGCTGCAGTCACCATCTGCAGTAATTTTGGAGCCCCCCCCCCCACCAAAACAAAGCCTCTCACTGTTTCCATGGTTTCCCCATCTATTTGCCAATCAGAACAGCCATAATCAAAAAGTCTACAGACAACAAATGCTGGAGGGCATGGAGAAAAGAAAATCCTCTTACCCTGTTGGTGGGAATGTAAACTGGTGCAGCCACCAAGGAGAACAGTATGGAGGTTCCTTAAAACACGAAAAACAGAGCTACCATATGATCTTGCATTCCCAGTCTTAGGGATGGGGGTTGGCGGGGGACAATGGACCAAATTTGAGTTTGCTTTTCAGCTATTTAAAAATGTAAAAACCATTCTCTGCTCTTGGGCTGTAGCAAAACAGTGGGCTAGTGAGAAAAGAATGATTTCTACATTTTCAAATGGTTGAAAAACTTTGGGACACACGAAAATTACGTAAAACTTACATAAGACTCAAACTTCGGTGTCCTTAAATAAAATGTTATGCAAACACTGCCCCGCTCTTAAATACTGTCTTCGGCTGTGTCCGAAGTACTAGACAATGTAGAGCCCCCAAGTACTTATATCATTGTAAGTACACACATTATGGTCACAAGAAATAATAATATTATTAAAGAAAGCAAAGAGGGGCCGGCTCACTGGAAAAGACAGTGATGCTGGGAAAGATTGAAGTTGGGAGGAGAAGGGGACGACAGAGGATGAGATGGTTGGATGGCATCACCGATTCAAATGGACATGGGCTTGGGTGAACTCCGGGAGTTGGCGATGGACAGGGAGGCCTGGCGTGCTACAGTCATGGGGTCGCAAAGCGTCGGACACGATAAAGCACCAACCAAAAGAAAGGTCAACACGGAGGGAAGCCCAGCCGCGTGGAAGCCGCATACACAGCACCCCCTGCAGTGACCCAGGCGCCCGAGAAGCGAGAGGCCCCAGAGCCGCCTGCGCAGCGCCCCCCGCCGCGGTCCGGAGACTCGATCGGGCCCAGGGGCGGCGGGGCGGCCATGGCTTGCAGCCTGGAGCCGCCGGGCCGCGGGGGGAGCCGGGGACGCGGGATACCACTCGCAAGGGGCGCTCACCGCGCAGCAGCGCCGCGAAGGTGAAATGGAAGGACGCGAGGCGGGGGCTCAGCGCGGGGCCCTGCGCCGCGACCGCCGTCCCGAGGCGAAGCCCCCCCCCCCTCAGGCCGCCGGGCTGAGCAGGGAGCCCACTAGAGGCCCCCGCCGGGCCGCTCCCGCTCCCGGCCTCGGTCTCTTCGCGGGGAGCCCTGGCGCCAGCCCGGCCGGGCCCCGCGCCCACCGCCCCTCAGGCTTCCGCCCCCAACCCCAGCCCGGAGTCGCGCCCCAACCCCGGGCCGCCGCAACCCCGTCGCCCGCGGGCTCACCAGCCGTCTCCACAGCAACCGCCTGGGCGGCCGGACCCCCAGCGCCGGCCCGCTGCGCGCCTGACAACAAGGTGCGCCCCCATTGGCTCAGGCGCCGACTGCGCCGGCCAATCAGAGAGCGCGCACGCGCCGTCCGCGCGCGGGGCCCCGGCTGCCTGCGGACGCGGCCCCGCGCAGAGCTGCGACCGCCGCTGCGGACTGGGCGCCAGTTCCCACCAGTCCTGTTATCTAGGAGGCGCCCAGTTGGAGGGGCCAGGCCCGCGGCCCTCCACAACAACTACCCTGCACAGTAGTAACAGTAACGCACTACTGTTTCAGACTTCGGACTGGTGTTTTGGAGACCGCGGCAACGTGGGGACACTTAGAGGAAACAGGGGAAGGAAGAGCATCCTCATTGACGTTGCCCGAGGCCTAAAAGGCACAGATACAAGCAGCTCGACGCAGAAGAAAAAAGGGCAGACCTAAATGTAAGACCAGAAACTATAAAACTCCTAGAGGAAAACACAGCAGGACCCTCGATTACATAAAGCAAAGCAAGATCCTCCCTGACCCACCTCCTAGATTCACGGGAAATAAAAGCAAAAGTAAACAAGTGGGGCCTGTAAACTTAAATTTTTGCACAGCAAAGGAAACGATAAGCAAGGTGAAAAGACAGCCCTCAGAATGGGAGAGAATGACAGCAAATGAAACAACTGAAAAAGGATCCACCGTTTCCACAAAATACAAGCAGATCTCAAAGGTTTCTGACACGGCACCTGGGACCTAGGGGGCAACGGTCTTGGGAGCTACGTGTTTTAGGAAGGGGCTTCACACTGGTTGACATTCATAGAGGCCTGAGTCCAGCAAGAATGATTTAAAAAACGAATATTATGGCTTTCCCTTTGACTTTAGTAAAATCATGGTGAAGAACTCGTAAACAGGTACAATAAGGTTTTATTGATATGCCAGGAAGTAAAAAAATAACTGAGTCACCAACCTTAATTTTGGGTATAACCTGGTGGGAGGTGGTGGTGGTGGTGGGAGGGTTTAAACAGACCATAAACAGATGGTTTCAAAGTTTCAGAGATAACTTGCAACCTTGGATGCAGCTCTCACCCCTGAGTTGTATCACGAAAGATGTTCTGAAGTGAAAGTTGAAAAAACATGGGGAGGGTGGTCCAAGCAGCAGGGAGCTGTGTGGCAAAGGTTTGTGCTGGGAAATAATGCAGGCCATGCAGGAGTCTCATGCAGCACGGTGTTACCAAGGGGCAAAAGGGCCATGATGCCCGCGTGGCTGGAGGGCCCAGTCAGTGCAAACAGATGACCTCACTCACTGATGGCAATGAGACTGATGATGGGGAGACCAGACTGGATGCTGTTACCTTGTGGTCCTGGAAAAGGTTCGGCCTGAATCCCTCCTTGAGCGCTTTAACAACTCATTTACCTCCAACCCACAAACATTCCCTGAGCCCCTTTGGGAATCAGGACATCCATGCTGGCAGAAGGAATGAGTGCAGAGACAGCTGGACAGGGAGCCAAGGGTAGGACCTCCAAGCTGTAGCTTTTAACAAGTTCTCAGTGGTGGTCAAAACTATGGTTTTTCTAGTCGTCAAGTATGGATGTGAGAGTTAGACCATAAAGAAGGCTGAGGGCTGAAGAATTGATGCTTTTGAATTGTGGTGCTGAAGAAGACTCTTGAACGTCCCTTGGATTGCAAGGAGATCAAACCAGTCAATCCTAAAGGAAGTCAACCCTGAATATTCACTGGGAAGGACTGCTGCTGAAACTGAAGCTCCAGTACTTTGGCCACCTGATGAGAAGGGCTGACTCATTAGAAAAGACCCTGATACTGGGAAAGATTGAAGGCAGGAAGAGGAGATGACAGGGGACCAGATGGTTGGATGGCATCACTGACTCAGTGGGCATGAATCTGAACAAGCTCCAGGAGATGGTGAAGGACAGGAAAGCCTGGCATGCTGCAGTCGCAAAGACTTGGACACAGCTGAGCCACTTAACAACAGCGGTGGTCAGGTAAACACAGTAGGCTCGGGCACATTCCTTAGGAAACTTATTAACCAGGCAGACTGCGAATCAGTTTGGTATTTCGTTGGTGCACAAGAATGATCAAAGCTTTAAGGAGGCAGGGAAAGAAGAGATTTTCCTACTAGCTCAGTTATGTCTGGAAGAGGCAAGGGTGGCGCCAAGCGCCATCGCAAAGTCTTGAGAGATAACATCCAAGGCATCACCAAACCTGCTATTCGGCGCCTTGCTCTGCGTGGGGGAGTCAAGCGCATTTCCGGCCTCATTTACCAGGAGACCCGAGGCGTGTTGAAGGTGTTTCNAGCGCCATCGCAAAGTCTTGAGAGATAACATCCAAGGCATCACCAAACCTGCTATTCGGCGCCTTGCTCTGCGTGGGGGAGTCAAGCGCATTTCCGGCCTCATTTACCAGGAGACCCGAGGCGTGTTGAAGGTGTTTCTGGAGAATGTTATTCGGGACGCAGTCACCTACAGGGAGCACGCCAAGCGTAAGTCGGTCACTGCCATGGACGTGGTCTATGCGCTAAAGCGACAGGGACGTACCGTGTACGGCTTCGGAGGTTGAGCCGTCTGCTCCTGTGCTGTGTGTGACAATCTCAAAGGCCCTTTTTAGGGCCAAGAAAAAAAAAAAAAGGAGGCAGGGAAAGTATCTCCCAGAGATGTAAACTCTGCATCTGGAGGAAAGCTGNATGGACGTGGTCTATGCGCTAAAGCGACAGGGACGTACCGTGTACGGCTTCGGAGGTTGAGCCGTCTGCTCCTGTGCTGTGTGTGACAATCTCAAAGGCCCTTTTTAGGGCCAAGAAAAAAAAAAAAAGGAGGCAGGGAAAGTATCTCCCAGAGATGTAAACTCTGCATCTGGAGGAAAGCTGAAAAGGAGACTTCCATGCCACACCTCCATCTCCACCACCCCCACCCCACCCCCACGTCCTCTGCAGTGCAAAAGCATGATATGGGCTTTAGATTGGTGGCAGGGGCCGGGGCAGTAACAAGATTCTATTCATTCCATTTCCAGAAGCAGAGGCTGCATTTCTGGGTTTGCCATTTGGCATGTGGATCTTACAAGGTACACAGCTACAGAGAATTCTCAGCAAGACTCACAAGAGACGATGGGAGTCTGGCAATGCCCAGGGAAGGGCCCTGAAGCCCAGGCTGAGGACAGGAATGTCTGGTCAGCAGAGTCTGCAGGAAGGCCCAGGCTGGACCAGTTGCCTGCCGCTCCCGACCAGCCTGAACAGGGGCACGGAGAGGAGTGACTCCGAGAAGCCCTCCACCCTGATTCCAGCAGCCAAATATAAGACATGAAACACAGCCCCTGAGGACAGGAACATCCCACCTCCCAGGTTCCCCTCAGGTCCCCACCTCATAAACCAACCTGCTGTCCAGAGTGACCCAGAATGCCAGGGGGTGTGGGGGGGGGGAGGCAGTGGCAAAGGGAAGTAGAGAAGTCAGGTTTGAGACAAAGCTCTCTTCATTTATTTGTCGTGAGGATGGGGAGGAGAACCACACGGAGGTGCCAGAAGCTGGTGTCCACCAGGCCCTCCCTGCCAGGAGGCCTCTCTGGAAGGGCTGTCAGCTCAGAGGCCCTGGGTGCCCTACACGCCAGTCACAAAAAGGTCATGACTGTCCCCTTCTTGCCAATCTGCCAGCGCTCCAAGGGGAAAAAGCGGATAATTATCCTTCAGGAGATGGAGAGAAAGATGTCATCAGCCCCTTGGCTACCGTCTTACATCCTAACACCCCCCCCAGCCAGACACACCCACTGTGGGCTCCAAGGAGCCTGCCTTAGCCCCACCAGGCATTCTGTAAGCCCGTCCCACCCCATGAACACTCTCCCCAAACCCTGGACAGGGCAGTGGGCATGTCAGGGGTGGAATGCTGGCTGCACACCATCATCACCCACCCGGGACAGACAGGCAGCCTCTGTGGTCACTGTATGTGGGTTCATGGGGAGCCTTCTCTCTCCCAAACTGCAGGCTCCCAGGAACATGTGTGTGCTGTACCCCAGCCCGTTTTCGCAAAGCCTGGCTCAAGGAGTCCAGGCATAACCACCTCCCCCCGCTCATCCCCAGATATCTGTGCAGTGAGTGGATGAGCTCTTCTCCCGGAAGTGACAGAAAGTTCCTTGGGCAGAAACAGGATCCCTGGGATAGCCTAGGGCCGAGGTATATGTGACAACCTCAGCTGTCCCGTCCCACCTGTATATGTGACAACCTCAGCTGTCCCGTCCCACCTGTATATGTGACAACCTCAGCTGTCCCGTCCCACCTGTATATGTGACAACCTCAGCTGTCCCGTCCCACCTGTAAATGGGCATAATGGGGCTGTCCCCATTGTGGGATGAGCTGTCCCCATAATGGGATGGCATGTCCACATGGGGGGTATAGACAGAGGCACAAAACTTCTAAGGATCACATGGGGTCATGCATGTGAATTACCTATCAAATCTCTGGTATGTGGTAAATTACAGGTTGCTTATCATTGTTAGAATCCTTATGGCTCCCCAGATTAAGGACCAGGTCTAAGCACCCTCAGAAGTGACCATTCTTCACCCACTCTGTCTGGGCCAACAAAGGCTCCATTCTGAAAGGTTCTTTCAAGATTCTCATGCATTTAGTTCCTCATAGGCATAGACTCGGCTTGGGAATATTTTTCACCCAAGAAGAAACCATGACCTTGCCACGGAATCCCAGGTTTGGGAGCCATGGGGCCTTCTTATTAGAAGCCGACTCATTAGAAAAGACCCTAATGCTGGGCAAGATTGAAGGCAGGAGAAGGGGGTGACAGAGGACTAGATGACTGGACGGCATCACCAACTCAATGGACATGAGTTTGAGCAAGCTCCAGGAGATGGTGAAGGACCAGGAAATCTGGTGTGCTGCAGTCCATGGGGTCGCAAAGAGTTGGACATGACTGAATGACTGGAAACCAGTTACCGAGGGCTTCTTGGGAACCACTGAATCCATGCCTCTCTATTCACAGAAGAGAAGGTTACAAACCAGACCTGGTTTAGTTACGGGTTTGTTTGGATTCCCTCAGCTGCATGGGACCCAAAGGCCCTATGGTTTTGGTTCTGTCGGGGTAGCAACCTTGTCAGGTGCCAAGGCAGTTGCAGAAGTGCCATCCCAGGCAGTACCCCCAGGAGTGGTTAAAGGGGAGCCTTTCCATTTCATAGATGGAAACACGGAGGCCCGAGAGGCCATACCTTGCCCAGGTGTCACAGGAACCGCTGCAGAGCCAGGAATTCATTCAGTTCCACTACCACTCTCAAGGTGGGCCTTCCGCCAGCCCATGGGGTCAAGAGGCCAGGTGGCACCAGATCCTTCTTGTCCGGGGTGAGGAATTAATTTCCCCCCAAAACTTAGGAGGGGCCTGAGGTGGGATCCCGGCCCCCAGTGGCACAGCAGTCCCAAGAGGGTCTTCTCCCTGCCCCCCTACGCACCGGTCCTCCGCCAGGTCCAGCTCCTTGGTGAGGAACTCGAAGAAGCATGCACTGTGGCGCCGGTTCTCCTCGGCCGTCCCCACTACACCGATGGAGGAGACGAGAAGCTGGGCGCTGGGCTCCGCCGAGCCGTTCACCACCATGGCCAGGCCGGACCGCACCGTCACGTTCACGCGCTGCGGGGACACAGGAGTTTAGCCTGAAGCCAGCGTTAGGCGGGGATCGTGCTGAGGACCTGGGGAGCGCGGGGTGGGGAAGCGCAGGGTGGGGGAGCGCGGGGTGAGGGAGCGCGGGGTGCAGACGCGCGGGCTCCACGGGGGTCAGGGCTGGGGGCACGAGTCGGGGTCCTTGGAGGTCACTTCGGGGTCACGGCTGGCCAAGCCGACACGGAGCACGTGTTGCGGACGGGGCCGCAGGGCCCTGGAGTGCTGGAGGCCGGAGTTGGCGGCGGGCGGGCGGGGGCGGAAGAGTTTCGGGGTCACGCTGGAGAAGCGAGGTCGCAGATAGAGCCCGAGCCCGTTCCGCCAGCCTCCTCCCCGCCCCATGCTCCCGGGCCCAGGCTCACGTCCTCAGGCTTGCTCAGGATGGTGGCAGTGGCCGTGCAAAGCCGCTTCTCCAGCCCCGCGGGCACGCGGCCGGTGGGCAAGCTCGTGTCCAGCTCAACGAACGGCATGTCCAGCGGGAAGGGTGCCAACGGTAGCCGGGGAGAAACGAGGAGCTGGGTCCGGGTCTGTGTTCTTGAGGGTCGGGCGACGGGGAGCGGGGGCGGGGCGCCACTGAAACCTGCTCTCCTCATTGGCTGGACAGAAACGCAGCTCCCCCTGATTGGCTGGCTGGGCTACATCCCCCGGGTCTCAGCAGAGAGCCGCCGACAGGGCTGGCGCTGATTTCCGGAAGTGTGGTAGCCCGGGCCCCTTTGTGTGACCCCGCCCCCAACGAGGTATTGGCCGCTCCAGGCCCCGCCCACACACCAGGCCCCGCCCGCGCCCCCTCCAGCCTTGCTGGCCGCGGTTTCCTGTCCCCTGTGGCTTTCCCGCGCTTTGGCTAATATTTAGGTGGAGGTCTGAACATGCCCAAACACACACACCCGGAGGGGCCATCCCCAGGCTCCAAGCTAACAATGCTACATCGTCACGGAGTATTAAAATTTTTTTGAATGAGTTGTCACGTTCGACGTGCTAAAGCTCTTCTTTTGATCAGACCTGGTGAAGCCTGGGGGCTCGAGTGGGGCTGGGCAGAGACCTTCCGGTTCACTGCATCCTTGCCTGATACCCACAGACAAAAACACCCTTGTGGCTTCTTGTGCCTGTGGCAACCTTGCCTCACGGTGAAGGATCGCCCACCAGGGGGTGGTGATAGCCAGCCAAGGCCCCTGTCGAATTACCAGCAATGTTTACGGAGCCCTGTATTTTTTATAGGTGAAGCAAAAGCTATTATTGAACATGTGGATGTCTGTTGAGGTGGCCAAACATGGTACTTTCATCAGCGTTGGAAAGCTGTTAGAATTGTAAATAGCAACGGTCTTTGAAATTATGTGGGTGTATATGAACGATTCCAACGACATATCGAAAACTTTATGTAAGTGGGCATATTAAAGGACTCATCCTCTGTCCTTTAGCCTCAGGGCAGAAATCAGGGAAAATTTTCAAACAAGAGAGGGCCAGGGTCACTTTTGTGTTTACTAGAGCTCTTTCCAGAGTTCACATGAAGTCAGCGTGCAAGGGGTAAGGGTGAAGTTGGTGAACGGACAGAGGAGAGCATGCAGGACTGGCGTGTGGAGAGCACTGTGGCCCAGACTCAGAGCAGGGAGCCGTGTTTTGGCCCACGGCCGAGGGGAGGGAGCAGCATTTCTTAGAGCGCCATGGCAGGCTCACAGGCACTCACTACAAGAACAGCTGTGCTAAGGGCTTCAGCCTCTCCTTCACGGCAGTGTCTGCTGGAGCCAGGTCCTTGGCCTTCATGAGGACCGCGTGGGCCTCTCGGAAGAGGTCCTCCCCCACCGCAGCTTCCACACGCTGGCGCCATGCGGCCAGCTTAGGCCGGCTTTTGAAGATGTCACAGCCAGCACTGACGGGCTGCAGGAGAGGGAGCCGACTGAAGGGGAGACGTGCCCAGGGAAGCAGAAGGGCGCCCCTGGCCTAGGGATCCCCTGGGTGGATTTTCCCTCCTCTGCCACTGGAGGGAACACCGGGAAACTGCTCCATATCCCCGCAGGGTGGGGTTTTAGGCCCCTTTTTACAGAAGAGGACCCTGAGGCTCAGAGGGGACGTGACCCACCCGGGGCCCCCCTCTACCCCCAGCTAGAAAGGGCAACGTGAGCTGGTGCACGGGCTCCCTCCCGGGGTGCCCCGCTGCTCAGCAGCCCCCCTGCCCACAGCACTCACGTGCATCAGCTCTGTGATGGCCACCAAGTCCGCCACTGAGATGTGGGGCCCGGCCAGGAAGTCCTGGTCCTTCAGGAACTTGTCCTCAAGCAGCTGCAGGCACCGGTCCAGCTCGGCCAGAGTGTTCGCCAGTGTCTCAGGGGGCACCCGTTGGCCCAGGAACACGGGAAACATCATCTGGCAGGCAGAGAGAGGGCGCCGCGTCTGCCTAGGGCCGGGCCTGGTTCCGGCTCGCATCCTGTTGACAAGCCATCCTGCGCATTTCTCCTCACTCCCGTCGCCTCTTCCCACCCACGGCCACCACCAGCCGAGGCCTCATCGCTGACTCACGCATGGCCAGCCTCCACCTCTCCCTGGGTCCTCACACCAGGCAGCCAGGGGATCCCGCTGCAATCCCAGTCTGCCTGTAGCTTCTCCCTGCATAAAGCCTTCCATGACCCCCTACTGCCCCCTCCCCACAAAGGTCTCAACACACAGCAGCAGCCATCCTCTCCCACTCTCCCACCACCCCCGACTCCACCCCAGGCCTCTCAGATGGGAATCTGTGGGAATGGGCCTGCAGATCCCTCTAAGACGTGCTCCAAGTGTATGGTCCTAATCAGTGCACCTGGGTGGGGTCAGCCTCTGCCTTGCCAAGCTCCCAGATGACCGTCTTGCTCCCGGCCCATGGTCCACACTCAGTAGCAAAGATCTACACTCACTTCCTCAGCTTCTCTCCATTCGGCCCTCAAATGCACCAGGCTCCCTCCCCCACCACAGCTTTTACTGTCATTGTTGAGTTCCTAAGTCATGTCCAAGTCTTTTATGGCCCCATGGGCTGTAGGTGGCGGCCAGGTTCCTCTGTCCATGGGATTTCCCAGGCAAGATCATAAGAGTGGGTTCCCCTTTCCTCCTCCAGGGGATCTTCCCGATCCAGGGATTGAACCGAGTCTCCTGCACTGGCGGGCAGGTTCTTTACCACTGAGCCACCAGGGAAGCCCATGGCTTTTAAAGCTATGGGAACTTTCTTTGGGCCGAATGGGCCCCAAGATGGAACTCCCTGGCGGTGCGGTGGTGGGACTGCAAGCTCTCAGTGCGCTGCTGAGGGCCCAGGCACAGTGCTCAGCCCCTCACACACACAGGGTGACTGCTGGGTACTGGGTCCTGATCACGGCTCAGGGCTCATGGCAAAGGCCTCTGCACATCTGATAAGCAAAAATGGATCTGCGTGCTCCTTTAATGCGCATTTGCTTGGTTTTTTACTGAAGTTAAATGTTTTCATCCACTTACTGACCCTTTCTCTCTGTCCTTCAGCTACATCTCTGCTGGTTTCCTCTGCCTGTTTTTCTCCTGTGTCTTGGTCTGATGGGCTTCTAAACATTTTAAATATCAAGAATGTTACTTCTTTCTAACATATCTTTGCCAAGATTTTTTCCAGTGTTTTGTTTTTGTTTTTGCTGGCTTTAATTCTCTCTCTCTCTTTTTTCCTTCTTCTACAGATTTCACCACATAAAGTTGACGAGCCTTTTCTTTAAGTCTCTCAATCTTTGCATCCCCAGAAATTAGACCAACGTTTAGTGAACTATCTCATTTCTTCCTACTTTGAGGTTTGTCACTTAACATCTCTCCATCGGAAAAGTATGTGTGTGGCAAAGCAAGGGCTTGATGCTTTTCCCCCACAAGAGGCAACCTTCCTGGGAAGCGTGACACGTGCAGAGAGGCAGAGGGCTCATTTCCAGCAACTCAGAAATCAAGACCTGAAGGGGGCGGGCCTTCCTGGTGGCTCAGGGGTTTAGCATCCACCTGCCAGTGCCGAGGAGCACACGGCTTCCATCCCCAGTCCCGGAAAGCTCCACATGCCTCAGGGCCATTCAGCCTGTGTGCCGGGGCCCACGAGCCATGAGTCCTGGAGCCCGTGTGCCCCAGAGTCTGCTCCCAGCAAGGAAGATGTAGCGGAGCCGAGAATAACTAAACAAATACACGTGTTTTTGATAAGACACCTTGGGGGAGTCATTCTTCGGCCCTGTGCCTCAGTTTCCTCTCTGGGAAACAAGTCCATTGGCCTGGAGCGTCTCTGGCGTTCTAGGACTTAGTGTTCTCAGTTTTGACAGAGAGCCTGGCCCCTCGATCCTCCCAGGAGGGCTCCCTGCCCCGGGGCTCACCTTCTGCCACATGGCCCGGGTGCAGCTCATCCGGAGGGCCGTGTGCTGCCATGACAGGTACTCGTCCACGCGGGCTCGGGCCTGCAGGTCTTGGGGGTACCAGTGGTCAGGGGCCTCGTACTTGCGGGCCAGATACAGCAGGATGGCCACACTGGGGGACACGGGGGTGCAGAGGACATGCCCCAGTCACTCATCAGCCGTTCCACAGGGACCAGGGCCTGGGTGAGGCCAGGCCCTGACCTCACACGTCTTTCCCCAGAGCCTGTGGGTGGAGCATCTCAGCGTCTTCCTGGTTCTGGTACACAAGCAGGAATGCAAGGCCCAGAGGGGTCAGGTGACAGCCAGGGCCATACGGATCTACATGGGCCTCCTAGCATCTCAACTAAGGGCACCGAGGGGAAAACAAAGCGTCGTGGGGCTTCAGAGGACTCCAGTACCACTCCCCACCACCTCCGGAGCACTGGCAGTGCCGGCAGTGAGACCAGGTGCCCCTCCCAGCCCTGGGCACCTCTGCCCACTTCAAGCCACTCTCCACCCCTTGGGCCGGAAAAGGGACTCGGGACATGCAAGCCATGAGCCAAGCCATCAACAGTGTACACACAGATGGCCGACAGGTGCGGCCCTGGGGCCCTTTACCTCTCAGCCAAGGTGAAGTCCCCATCCTTCAGGGCTGGCACCTTCCTCAGAGGGTTCACCTGGACAAAGTCATCGCTGTGGTTCTGGCCTGTGGAGTGACCGGTGAGGCAGGTGGGGAGAACTGCGAGGCCTCTAAGATCTCTGTCCACTCCCACCCCAACAACCAGCCACCAACTTTCTGGGGTCCCTGTCCTGGTGGGGTGTCAGGAAAGGGGAGGCCACTCCGCTGGTCAGGGGGTGACATCCTCTGAGCCCACCAGAGGTTCCTGTTCCCATGTCCACCTGCTCTGGACCTGGGCCAAGGAGCATCTCAACTTGGGATTGGGAGGAGTGAAGGGAGGGTGGGTTTCTGCAGCCACAACCCACCAGCCCTGATCAACTCCATCCCTGCATCAGGCCCTCCAGCCCCCTCCCTGGGCTCTAGGCTTGTCCCCTGCAGAGCCCCACTTCTCTGTGCTGAGTGACCTGTCCACACACCTGTCCCCAGGCCTGAGCAAACCTCAGTCTCACCAGCAATGCCTGACCTGCTCAGCCACTCAGCCTCCCGCAGGTTGCTCCCCTTTCCTTCTTGCGCCAAACCTTCCAGACGCCTTCCCCACCAGGGCCCCCTGGTCTGGCTCACTTCTGCATGCTGGAGCCCTTCCTCCACCACCACCAGCTCAGGCCCGTGTGGAGGGGACTCCAAGCAGTGAGTGTGAAGCTGGAGGCTTTAGTGGAGCGGGGCTCCAGCCTGGTCACAGGACCACCTGGGGGCCTCTCTGCTCCTTCTCCCTTGTGGGCAGGACCACTACAATCTACTCTCCCTCCAGAAACAGGCTCTGTGCCCAGCCCTCACCCCAAGGATCCCTGAGAAGGCAGAAAGCAGCAGGTGGCTCAGGCTGGGGCGCCAGAGGCAGAAGCAGGCAGACTCAGCCGAGCACAGTGCCGCTCCCAGCCTGCCAGAGGGGTTCTCAATCCAGAGCTCCTCCTAAGGTCCCGTGACAGCCCTGCCCCCCCTCCGCGGGATTCTGCCCAAGTGGAGGGGACCTAGGCGGGCACAGGCAGGAGTGAAGCGGAGGCCGGATACAGGTGAACAACCTTCTGGGCAGTCAAGTGAGGGGGCTGCCGCTGCTGGGAACCGGGAGGCCGCGTCACTGTTTTCTCCTAGCCGTGGTATGGAGAGTTCTCTCTCCACTTTCCCCCTCTTCTTCGCCCCGCCCCAACCCCGGCAGTACCCGGCACTGCTGTCTGCATGCTCTATCCCCCCCTTAACCTGGGTGTGAAGAAGGGCTGGTATTCGCTAGGCAAAGATGAGACGGACAATATACAACCGATGGCCGAAGCCACGGTTTCCGACGGGAGTCTGTCTGCACCGGCCTCCCGACTCGGGGGGCCACAGGGACACCCAGTCCCCGGGCCTGCTTGCTTGTCCGGCCCACCTTTGAGCAGGTCCACGGTGCGCAGCTCGAAGGGGATGCGGTTCTTCTTGGCGAAGATGTAGACGGCGCGGCAGGGCTGGGACAGCAGGTCCAGGTAGAGCTCCAAGCCCATGGCGGGGGCGGGAACGGCGGGCAGGACCCACGACAGGAACGGCGGCGGGCAGGTTCCACTGGTCACCCAGCCGAGGGATGTGCGCAGCTCCTGGTANTGCGGTTCTTCTTGGCGAAGATGTAGACGGCGCGGCAGGGCTGGGACAGCAGGTCCAGGTAGAGCTCCAAGCCCATGGCGGGGGCGGGAACGGCGGGCAGGACCCACGACAGGAACGGCGGCGGGCAGGTTCCACTGGTCACCCAGCCGAGGGATGTGCGCAGCTCCTGGTACCTGAGCCCGGCCACACCCTCCCCTCCCATTGGACGGCGCCGGAGAACTTTGGGCCAATCAGCGGCGGCCTCACTCTCCCTCCTTCCCTCTGCGGGGTTCTGAGTTGGGCTCCCTTTCCTGCCCGGCAGGGTTCAGGGAGACGGACTCTGTCTCTCTCCGCCGGGTCAGTCCCTTCACCTGGACATCAGTGTCTAACCTGCGTCAAATGGAACGGGACGGGAGGGGTACTGGGGGAACGAGATCAAGGACGCTTCCAGCGCAGACACTCAGTGAATTTAGAGTCAAAGGGTTAGCCCAGGCCACCTCCCCCCTCAGAGAGAGGGCTGAAAGAAGAGGGACTTCAGAGTCCCCAGGAACACAGTGAAGTAAAAGATGCCACAGCCTCCCGGGACCCTTGGCCCAGGGTGGAGGCGGGGGAGGGCGTGTGGTCCTCTGCACCCAGGAAAGACCAGATCACCACCTCAGGAAGCCACCCTTCACCAAGCTTCTTTACGCTCCTGGCTAATCTTCGCCTCCCTCCTGCAAAACAGAGCCTTGTGAGACCCATCTATGAGGTTTGTGGGCGGGCCCGGAATCTTCCCACTTCCTTTGTAGGGCCAAACCCCTCCAACCTCAAGCCTGGGGCTCCTGAGGTCTTTGGCTGTGATGCCTTCATCCTCTAAGCAAGTCTCCCAGGTGAAAAAAGCCATGTCCCCAGGGACTTCAGACTTCCCTGATAGCTCAGTTGGTAAAGAATCTGCCTGCAATTTAGGAGACCCCAGTTCAATTCTGGGTTGGGAAGGTCCCCTGGAAAAGGGATAGGCTGCCCACTCCAGTATTCTTAGGCTTCCCTTGTGGCTCAGCTGGTAAAGAATCTGCTTGCAATGCAGGAGACCTGGGTTCAATCCCTGGATTGGGAAGATCCCCTGGAGAAGGCAAAGGCTACCCACTCCAGTATTCTGGCCAGGAAAATTCCATGGGCTGGTCCATGGGGTCGCAAAGAGTCAGACGCAACTGAGTGACTTTCACTTCGCTTCACTTCCAGGGACTTTGCTGGTGGTCCAGTGGCTAACTCTTTGCTCTCAAGGCAGGGCACCCAGGTTAGATTCCTGATCACAGAACTCGATCCCACATACCACAACTAAAGATCTTGCAAGCTGCAACTAAGACTTGTGGATGCCCGCACTGGTCATGTCTCACTTTTTGAGACCCCCCCCATGGACTGTAGCCCGAGAGGCTCCTCTGTCCAGGGGATTTTCCTGACAAGAACACTGGAGTGGCTTGCCATTTCCTCCTCCAGTGCATCTTCCTGACCCAGGGATTAAGCCCACCTCTCCTGTATTGCAGACCTACTAAGACCTAGGGCAGCCAAATAAATAACTAAAAGGAAACAAAACAAAACAACAGCAAACAAAACCTATTCCCAAACACAAGATTCAGAGAAAGCCCAACTGGGGCGGGGGGGGGGAACACCTTGAGAATAGCTTGGCCTTCCTGGGCCCTTGGCTCCCAGTTTAAGAAAGATCTATCCCATTAGGAGAGAACTTTCTCCAGGTTGGATGGGGCCATGTTCTCCACCCCCTCCAGGGGACTGACCATGACTCACCTTTGGTCGGACTACTGCGATATCCAATCTCCCTGCTTCCTCCCTGGCCACCCTCCAGTCCAACCCCCACCAACAGTCAGAATGTTATTCTAAAATGCAATCTGAGCATTCCGTTCCTGTTCAGGTTCTGCAGCTCCGAGGTGTGGCAATTCAGGCCCCACTTGAGCGAGTCCTGACCAGGGGAGCTGCTGGTTGGCGTCTCCTCCCCACCACGCCCGCAGGGGCAGGGCAGGACTGGTGATTCACAGTGCTTGGTGCTGAAAGGGTGACCGGCCCCGCACAGACAGTGTTGGCAACTCTGCAGCCGACACATGTGGTGGCCTGCTGCCTCTGCCGTCCCTGTCGAAGAGCCAGTGGAGGATGGGGCATTTGTTAATTTCACTCTGGACAACCGGTCTGCGGAAAGCTAATCCACCGGGCCTGCGAAGCCGTCTGTCTTTCAAAGAGAGGCCAAAACCGTGGCCAGGACAGATGGAAGGTCAAATAAAGCACACCTCAGAGTTAGAAGCAAAGGCTCAGGCTGAGCCCAGGTTTATTTCCCAGACTGGAAAGAAAATGAAGATGAAAGGAGACGAGGCCTGGGTGTGCCATTCTCTTTGTGGCTTTGCAGCCCCAGCGACAGATGGGTGGGAACCTGGCCCGGGAGCAGAGGACTCAGGCAGGCAAGCCACGCCTGCTCTCGGGTCTGCCTCCCAAGGGAGAGTGGAAATGGAGCTGCTCTGCGAATGGCCAAGGGCAGAGCAGAGGCGAAGCTTCCAGGCTCACTGGATCATAGCCAGCACTTTGGGCAGCATCTTCTGCTTTAAGGTGGGGTTTGCAGGCTGAGAGTCCTTGGCCTTCAGGATGACCTCATGGGCCTCCTGGAAGAGGACCTCCCCCACCGCTGCCTCCACACGCTGGCGCCACGCGGCCAGCTTGGGTCGGCCTTCGAAGACTTGGCAGCCGGCACCCACGGGCTGTAGTTAGAGAGGGGACGGGATGGGTGACCACGTATTGCAACACCAACCTGGTTTGGAGGCCACAGAACTCCAGAAGGTCTCTCCACAGGGTCTCACAGCCCTGGGCATGGTGTGAGTAGGACTTCAGCGCCACCCAGGACCCCCCCTGCCTCATCCCCCCCCACCCCACCCACAGCACTCACATGCATCAGTTCTGTGATGGCTACCAGGTCAGCCAGAGAGATGTGTGGCCCAGTGAGGAAGGCTTTGTCCTGGAGGAACTTGCCCTCAAGCACCTGCAAGGCCTTGTCCAACTCAGCCAGCGTGGTCCCCAGCATCTCAGGAGAGACCGGCTCACCCAGGAAGACAGGGAGCATCACCTGACGGGCGGGCAGGCAGAGCGGGCGCTTAGGGGCCGGCATTCCTACCTCACCTCCAGGGCAGCAGCTGAGACCTTAGATGTAAAAGGCCCTTAAATATAAATATGAGGTCTTCAACTATAAAAGACCATCAGAGGGTAATTCTGATTTATCCATGTCAGGAAATGCCGTAAAGTAGTTAGAAAAAAATGCATTAGGTCCACCTGCAGCACTGTGGGAAAATGCAAGTTGCAGAACGATCTGAGAGCGTTTATATAAAATTGCAAGCACTCAAAGCAAAGCATTGTTTTGGGGCTACGTATAAAGGAAATAACGTAGAAGATCGTGGACTGAAAGGACTTGAACCAGAGCTCAAGGGGCAGGCAGCGGGGGCGGACTTCAGGAAGGGAACGGGCAACACAGAGGTCTCTTGGGTCCTGTTCCCTAATGTTTCTTATATGTATCAAAAATGACAGAAGACACAGCAATGAAACCAGTGACCCAGAATTAAAGATATACTCTCAGAAAGGAGGACTTTCAGAAAGGAGGAGTGCGCGCCTGAGAAAAAAGCGGACTGCCACGAGAACCCCACTGTGAGGACGCTAGAAAGAAAAGAACCTCGTTTTTTCTTTTTAAGTCATAAAAGAATGCAGAACTTTAAAAGAAAAAGGAAAAACAAAAGAAAGAGCAAAAAGTAGAAAAGAAAAAAAGCCTAAACCTGCCTGTCTGATGTGGAAACCACCAGCCACAAGAGGTTCCCGAGCTCTTAAAATATGACTGGCCTTCGACAAAATGTGCCATGAATGTAAAATACACACCAGGGAGCAGACACGGATCAATGGAAAGGACAGAGAGCCCAGAAATAAAGCCACACGCTTCTGGCCAACTAATCCACGACAAAGGACTCGAGGATATACAAGGGAGAGAAGAGTCTCTCCCATCAGTGGTGCGGAGAGGACTGGGCAGCTGGATGAAGACAAATGAGACTAGCGCTCTAAGACCATCAAGATAAACGCAAAATGCGCTAAAGACTTAAACGTAAGGCTGGAAGCAGCAAAACTCCTGGCAGAAAACACGGGCGGAAGCCCTGAGGGGCACTCAGGTGTCACTGCTGATGGACAGCCGTGTTGCCGCCACATTCTGGCTGCTGGGGATAACGCTGTTGTGAACGTGGGTACAAGCATCTCTTTGAGATTCCCGCTTTCAGTTATTTTGGGTATACACCCAGAAGTGGAATTGCTGGGTCATACGGCAATTGTATTTCTAATGTTTTTGAGGACCCACCATGCACTGTCCACAGAAGCTATTCCCCTTACCATTCCCAGCAACAGCACACGAGAATTCCGATTTCTTCTTACCCTCCCTAACACTTGTTATTTTGCTTACCTATCTATCTATCTGGGCTTCGCACGTGGGGCAGCGGTAAAAGAATCCACCTGCTAATGCAAGAGACCCAAGATACAGAGGTTTGACCCTGAGTCAGGAAGGAGGAGGGAATGGCAACCCACTCCAGCCCGGAGAATCCCTGGAGGAGCCTGGTGGGCTACAGTCCGTGGGGTCACCAAGAGTCAGACCTGACTGAGCAAGCAATCCTTGGCCTATCCATCTATCTGTAACAGCCATCCCAGTAGGGATGAAGGGGTATTTCATTATAGACATTAAAAAAAGACCTTTATTGAATTTATTACAATACTGCTTCCGTTTTTTTGTTTTGGTTTTTTGGCTGCAAACCATATGGGATCTCAGCGTCCCAACCAGAGATCGAACCTGCACTCACCCCCTGCATTGGATGGCAAAGTCTTAAACACTGGGCCTCAGGGAGGTCCCCTCATTAGAGTTTTAATTTGCATTTTCCTAAGGATTAGTGATACTGAACATATCTGCACGTGTTTATTAGCCAAAATCAAGTATTTGGGGTTAAGTAAAATATATTCAACTGTTTCTTTTGACTTTTTAACTATGTCTACTGGAAAATTTTAAACTACATATATGTGTCTCACTCTACTTTTGGGCAGCACTGGACAAAATGAGCTGAATTCCAGAGGGTGTGAACCCTCCCAAGATAAGCCACGTTCATCGCTGGGGTCCAAGCAGGTCGGGGTGCAAGCCTGCCATCTGTCTGGGAGTTTTCTGATGAAGCAGCCACGTGCGGGGCTTGGGGCAGGGCTGAGAAGCAGAGCGCTCTCTTGCTTGCAGTTGGTGCTTAGATTCCAAATCCTTGCTGGAGGAAAATGAGCAACCTGATTCCACCCTCAAGACATTTCTGAAACCAGAGATGAACTGAACTGTAACTAAAGCCGCATCCCAGCCCCAGTCCTGACTAGCTGGAAGAGACGAACCTCCCACCGAGGACGCTTGACAGAAGACAGTGCAAGCGCTGTGTCAGGCATTCATCGTCCACTCAGTGTCCACTCTCCTTTTATACAACACGTAGCACACAGTAAGAAATGTTAAGACACGTAAAGAAAGAGGAAAATGCGGTGTTCCCTGGCGACCCAGCGGTCAGGATTTGATGTCACTGATGTGGCCCGGGTTCAGTCCCTGGTCAGGGAACTGAGATCCCATAAGCTGCATGGTGTGGCCAAAATATAAAAGAAAAAGAGGAAAATGTGACCCCTAATCAAGAGGTCAAAAGACAACCGATAGAAACAAACCCACAGAAAACCCAGGGGCTGAAATTAGCTAACAAAAACTTTAAAGTAACTACTATAAGAATCAATACAGTTAAAGAATTTAGAAGAAAAGATAGACCAAGTGCCTGAGCAGATGGTGAATTTCATCAGAGAAATGGAAACTCTAAAAAAGAAGCACACGGGATCTCTAGAAGTGAAAAAAACACATATTTCAAACACAAAGAATGTACTAGACGGGCTTAACAGCAGCTTGGGCAAACAGGAAAGAACTGGGAAGTCAAAGCCGGGTCAACAGAAGCTACTTGAACTGAAAGGAAGAATGTGAGGCTGCCCGTGCCCTTGTGGGGCGATGCCCTCGCCACCCCCCCCCCCGGGGAGAGCGCCTCACCTTATGCCACAGGGCTCGGAGGCAGTTTCTCCGCAGGGCTGTGTGCTGCCAGGCCAGGTACTCGTCCACACGGGCACAGGCCTGCAGGTCCTGAGGGTACCAGTGGTCGGGGACCTTATACTTGTGGGCCAGGTAGAGTAGGATGGCCACACTGTGGGCGAGGGGAGGACGCGTTGAGGGGCGGGGGGCGGGGGGCCCACTGAGCCGGGGCTTGATACAGAGTCCCTTCCTGAATCTTCCTGACCACGCACCAAGCTATTTTCTCCACTTCCAGACAAGGAAGCCAGGCTTTAGAACAAGGATGGGACTTGCCCAGGGCACACAGGCTTGGGAGGCTGAGCTGAGAGTCTCCCTGAGGCTAACGGGCAAGCTCCTTCTATCACCGGGCTAAATTCCACGGCAAGGCCTGCCAAGAGTTCGGAGCACAGCTTCTGGAGGGCCAGAGAGAGCTTCCTGGAGGAGTTGGCACCAGAGCGGAGCCTTGCAGAAGCCCAGCCGCTTCCAGTGCCTTCCAGCCTGCGTCCTCTCTCCTCACCCCACATTCAGGCCCAGCCTGCGTCCTCTCTCCTCACCCCACATTCAGGCCCCAGGAGGCCTGACGCTTCAGAACGGCTCTCCTGCCATTCCCTCATGGTTTGTTCTGTCACACCTCTGTCCTCCCCAAAGCATCCTGCCGGGAACACAGGAGGCTGTGGGAGCTGTGGGATCTTGGACAAGCGGGACAGACAAGGTTCCTGCAGCTCCCCTCCTGCCCTGGGTTAGCCAGGCTGCCTTGGTGTTGGGGTGGCAGGCCGACCTGGAAGGACAGTCAATGTGGGAGTTTGGGGCCACCGGAAGGCCTTCAGGAACTTGGGGGTACCCCAGGGGCTGGGCACCCCAGCCAAAGGGGGAGAAACCCTCTGTATCTGCCCCTGGACCAAGCTCCCTACTGGGAATCCTGCTTCCACACCGAGCTAAACAGTTCACTTGTTATTTTTTCTCTCCTTTTGTTCCCAGCAAGGGAGTTCTGAGGAAGACGAGGGTCCCTGCCGTGATGGCAAATGTCCATGTGACTGGTGGTCCTCCCAGGGAAGGGCAGCCCAGAGATGGGACCACCAGGAGACTTCAGTACAAGTTTGGCCAGGGGGCAGCCCTTTGGGAGATGAACCGCCCTGCCCTGCCCTGCCCTGCCCCCTTGCCCGGGAATCCCCCCTCACCAAGCACCACATGACTCGTAAGGTGCTTGCTTTTCCAACCATCCCTAAGAACTGAAACTGTGGGCAGGCAGAAGCCAGGGGTCCAGCCCTGACTCTCTGCGGGATATTGGACCGAGGGCCCTTCACATCGGAGGGACGAGACAGTTCCAGCGGGGTCTGCCAGCAACCCTGGGGCCCCAGTTACCTCTCGGTCAAGATGAAGTCCCCGTCCTTCAAGACTGGCACCTTCTGCAGGGGGTTCACCTGGGCAAAGGCATCGCTGAGGTGCTGGCCTGCAGAGACCACAGCGTGGTGCGTAGTGGGGAAGCAAATGCCTCGCCCTGCCTGGCTATGCCCACCTGCTGTACCCACCCCCCTCAAAAGGCCCCAACCACAGTTTGATGGCCCTTCTCCAGCCCCTGGTTGCTCTTGGTATGGGAAAGGCTGGCGGGGGCTGCTGTGGGAGAAGTGGGAGGTTCTGCCAGCTGGTGCAAAAGAGAGCTTGACACCCCTTGCCAAGTTCCTGTGGGCATAACCTCCCCCACCTGGAGCCCCCTTAAAACAGAGCTTAAGGAGCTCCGTCCAGGGCAGGGCCTGTCCTTGCTCAGGCCGGCAGACTCCCACCCTCTGCCTTTTCACCATCGCCAGCATCACTGGCCCCTGCATGGGGTCTGGGGGTGTCCCAGCTGCAGGGACCGGGAGACTGGCCCCCTGAGTGGACTCTGGCTTCCTTCAATGGCACTTTCCCTGTGGACCCTAAGGATAGGTTCCAAACACAGACAAGTGGCCTCTTCCTAGTGTCCACTTGAAAAGTCAAAGCTGCTCAGTTGTGTCTGACTCTTTGTGACCCCATAGACTACACAGTCCATGGAGTTCTCCAGGCCAGAATACTGGAGTGGGCAGCCCTTCCCTTATCCAGGGGATCTTCCCAACCCAGGGTTCAAACCCAGGTCTCCCGCATTGCAGGCGGATTCTTTACAAGCTGAGCCACCAGGGAAATCCAGGAATACTGGAGTGCATAGCCTATCCCTTCTCCAAGGGATCTTCCGGACCCAGGAATCGAACCAGGCTCTCCTGCATTGCAGGCGGATTCTTTACCAACTGAGCTATGAGGGGGTGTCCATTTGCTTGCAGCCAACTTCCCCTGGACCCTCTGTGTCTCCTTGCTCACTCCGCCCTGGGCACCAGGGACAGAGCTGGCCCTGTTCTTAGGATCCCACTGGAGCTCCCTGGAAAGGTACAGCCCAGAGTCCCCTGGGACCCTGCCCTCTGCTTGAGCTCACGTGAGTGTTTTTTGCCCCTTCAGATGCAGCCAGAGAGAAACTTCTGTGGGGCATGGGTCATCACTGCTGTCCCTGCTCAACAGCTTTCAGGGGCTCCCCAGAACCCAGGAACAGGCAAAGCTGCTCAAAGCCATCTGCTGTCCCCCACGGCCTCACCTCTCCAGCCTCTCTCCTCCCTTTCCCCCCACCCTTCAGACTGTCCCTTCACCAGGACTCTCCCCTCCTCTCCTGGCGAAACACACCTCCTACAGTACCCTCTGCGAGACAGCCTGGCTGGGACGCCCCTTTGGGCCCACTCCCTCTCCCCTACCCCACACTCTGCAGAGGTGGCCGCTGACCAAGCCAGGGAGCCAGTCCCCCGAGGAAGCTGGATGAGATGGCGATTCAGGCCTCGGGACAAGCTGGCACAAAGGCAGAACCGGCAGGCGAGCTGGGGGCGCTGGGTGGAAGGCTCACCCCTGCAGAGTTGCCTGACTTGTTCTGTGCGGACCCACTAGCAACACGGGAGCACTGCGTTCTCTACCCTCAGCTGCCCTGGCAAGCCAGCTGTGCCCTTAGGACTCGGGGGATCTGCCAGAAAAAGTACAAACCCTCAGTGTGCTGGGCTCATCAGCGCTTCCCCTCGCCGCCCCCCACCCCCAGCTGGGGCCACAATGGAGGCACTCGCTCTGCCCCTCAAGCGGCCCCCTAAACTCCTTTCCCCCTGCCCCTATCTCTTCACCCAGCCCCTGTTCGCCAGGTTCCTCCATTCCTCATGCGCCGCCCCCCCCACCGGCTCTTTTACTCTGCTTCAACTGAGCCCCCCACTCCTCGTCGTCCATTCCAGGGACCCAGCCAAGTCTGGGGATCCCCAAATCTCCGGTCTTCCTGGTGGCTGGCCGCAGGCCGGGTGAGGCTCGGGGAGGGGCTCCCCTGAGCAGTGTTTGACCTCCCCTCCCCACCCCCACCTCTCGGTCCCGCAAACCCCGGCCGGGCGTCCACCTTTGCGCAGGTCCACGGTGCGCAGCTCGAAAGGGATGCGGTTCTTCTTGGCGAAGATGTAGACGGCGCGGCAGGGCTGGGACAGCAGGTCCAGGTAGAGCTCCAGGCCCATGGCGGGGGCGGACCGGCCTCGCCACGCAGGGGACACGGGACTCAGCGGGCCCCGGGCCGCGACCGAAGAGCCGCGCTCGGCCCGCCCCCCACGCGCCGCTCCCCATAGGCGCTCGGGCCGCACGCTCGGGTCCAATCGCCGGCGCCCGGCGGGTCTGCGGGGCGGGGGCTCCGGCAGATCCTCCTGGGGGAGGCGGGCCGGTCACAGAGCAGAACGTCGTCAAGGCTCCCGGCTGCGGCGTGTCTCAGAAGTTCCTGCTTTAGGGATGAAGAAATCGGGGCCCAGAGGGATCACGGGTCCAGAAAGTCTGACTCCGGCATCCACGATCTTGGCCCCAAGCTGCAGAGATCCGGCGCCATCAAGAGGCAAGTCCAATTCAGTCGCTCAGTCGTCTCCGACTCTTTGTGATCCCATGGACTGCAGCACACCAGGCCTCCCTGTCCATCAACCAACTCCCGGAGTTCACTCAAACTCATGTCCATTGAGGCGGTGATGCCATCCAACCATCTCATCCTCCGTCGTCCCCTTCTCCTCCTGCCTTCAATGTTTCTCAGCATCAGGGTATTTCCCAAGGAGTCAGCTCTTCACATCAGGTGGCCAAAGTATTGGAGTTTCAGCTTCAGCATCAGTCCTTCCAATAACACTCAGGACTGATATGACCAAGAGGCAAAGCCTCGGCGCTCACTCCCTTGCCCCAGCGCACCCCTGGAATTTGACACAGGNAAGGAGTCAGCTCTTCACATCAGGTGGCCAAAGTATTGGAGTTTCAGCTTCAGCATCAGTCCTTCCAATAACACTCAGGACTGATATGACCAAGAGGCAAAGCCTCGGCGCTCACTCCCTTGCCCCAGCGCACCCCTGGAATTTGACACAGGTCTTCCTGCCCCCAGCACAGTGCCGCCGTCTCATTACGAGTGTCTCTTCCTCCTCCGGGCCTCTGTTTCTGCATCTTTGAAAATGATGGGAAAGATCCAGCAAGCCTGATTCTGAGCATATATCCAAAGAAAATGAAAACAGGATCTCCAAGAGACAGACATCTCCAACCCCATGTTCACTGCAGCCAAGCTAGAGTAACAACCTAAGTGTCCGTTAACGGGTGAGTGGATGGAGAAAATCTGGAGATTACTCACCGGACGCGTATTGAGGTGGAGAAGGAAAATGGCAACCCACTCCAGTATTCCTGCCTGGAGAATCCCCACGGACAGAGGAGTCTGGCGGGCTGCAGTCCATGGGGTCGAAGAGTCGGGCGTGACTGAGTGAGCACACACACGTATCAAGGACTCTTGTATTCGGCTTTAAGAAAGGAAATCTTGTCATTTGCAACAACAGGGATGGACCTGGAGGTTATTATGCTAAGTGAAATGTCAGACACAAAAAGACAAATACTGCCTGATCTTACTTGTGTGGAATCTTAAAAAGTGGGGCTCTTACAAGCAGGGATTAGAACGGCGGTTACCAGGGGCTGAGGTGAGATGGGGGATGGCAACACACTGGTTAGAGAGTAGAAAGCTGTGAGTACCCAAGATAAATGAGTTACGGAGCACGGTGACTACAGTTAGCAGGACTGCGTGGCACACGTCCAATTTGCTGAGTAGTCCTTAATTATTCTTACCAGGAACAACAAAAAAAATGCTAACTGTCTGCTGAGAAAAGCACAACCTGAATGCTGTGAGTGAAGTTTGATCCAGGGTCTTGCGGAGAACAGTAGCCTTTTCAAAAATCCAGTTTTTTTTTTTTGATTTGCTGATCTTCTCTGTTGTTTTTCTATCCTCCATCTCCACTCAAATATTTATTACTTCTTTTCTTCTGTTAGCTATAGGTTTAGTTTGCCTTTCTTTTTCTACTTCCTCCAGGTGTAAGTTAGGTTGTTGATCTGAGATCTGTATGCTGCTGCTGCTAAGTCGCTTCAGTCGTGTCCGACTCTGTGCGACCCCATAGATGGCAGCCCACCAGGCCCCTCCANTGCCTGATCTTACTTGTGTGGAATCTTAAAAAGTGGGGCTCTTACAAGCAGGGATTAGAACGGCGGTTACCAGGGGCTGAGGTGAGATGGGGGATGGCAACACACTGGTTAGAGAGTAGAAAGCTGTGAGTACCCAAGATAAATGAGTTACGGAGCACGGTGACTACAGTTAGCAGGACTGCGTGGCACACGTCCAATTTGCTGAGTAGTCCTTAATTATTCTTACCAGGAACAACAAAAAAAATGCTAACTGTCTGCTGAGAAAAGCACAACCTGAATGCTGTGAGTGAAGTTTGATCCAGGGTCTTGCGGAGAACAGTAGCCTTTTCAAAAATCCAGTTTTTTTTTTTTGATTTGCTGATCTTCTCTGTTGTTTTTCTATCCTCCATCTCCACTCAAATATTTATTACTTCTTTTCTTCTGTTAGCTATAGGTTTAGTTTGCCTTTCTTTTTCTACTTCCTCCAGGTGTAAGTTAGGTTGTTGATCTGAGATCTGTATGCTGCTGCTGCTAAGTCGCTTCAGTCGTGTCCGACTCTGTGCGACCCCATAGATGGCAGCCCACCAGGCCCCTCCTTTCCCCGGGATTCTCCAGGCAAGAACACTGGAGCGGGTTGCCGTTTCCTTCTCCAATGCATGAAAGTGAAAAGTGAAAGTGAAGTCGCCCAGTCGTGTCTGACTCTTAGCGACCCCATGGCCTGCAGCCTACCAGGCCCCTCCGTCCCCAGGATTCTCCAGGCAAGAACACTGGAGTGGGTTGCCGTTTCCTTCTCCAATGCATGAAAGTGAAAAGTAAAAGTGGAGTCGCACAGTCGTGTCTGACTCTTAGCGACCTCGTGGACTGCAGCCCACCAGGCCCCTCCGTCCATGGGATTCTCCAGGCAGGAGTGCTGGAGTGGGTGAGATCTGTGTGCATTCACGGCTATACAGCGGCCTCTTAGCCCCGTCTCTGCTGCCTCCTGTAAGTTTGACTCTGTTGTGGTTTTAATTTTTTAAGGTAGTTTCTAATTTCCCTTGTGATTTC
Organism: Neotragus moschatus; assembly: GCA_006410615.1. Taxonomy (NCBI): domain Eukaryota; kingdom Metazoa; phylum Chordata; class Mammalia; order Artiodactyla; family Bovidae; genus Neotragus; species Neotragus moschatus. The sequence continues at coordinate 40,898 of SJYA01002242.1, forward strand.
CTCTTTGATTCATCGGTTGTTTAAAAGCATTTTTAAAAACACTTCATTTCCTAGCGTTCCTTCTGGTACTGACTTCTCATTGCATTACACGGTGTTCAGAAAACACACATCATATGATTTCAGTCAGTTTAAGTTTCTTGGGATTTATTTTACGACCTCACCCAGGGTCTATCCTGGAGAATGCAGCATGTGCCGTTTAGAAGATCATGTATTTTATGTTGCGGGTGCTGTGCTGTGCAGCCGGCGGCTGATGGGTTTATTTTTTTTTTAAACTATCTATATTACTTATTTGGCTGCAGCGAGATAAATACTTATTGCTTACTTGCAGCAAGTGGGACCTCCGCTCTTCACTGTGGCATGAGGGGCCTTTAGTTTGGGCAAGCAAACTCTTGGCTGTGGCACGTGGGATCTAGTTCCCTGGCCAGGGATTGAACCTGGACTCCCTGTATCGGGAGCATGGAGTCTTAGCCACTGGGCCACCAGGGAAGTTCCCCGATAATGTTAGACTGTGGTGCAAACCTCCATTTCCTGCAGGATCTCCGATCTTGTTATTCTGTCCGTTAGTGAACGTGGAGCACGAAAGTCATCGGCTGTCACACTGACAGTTTACTCGTGTGTAACTTTCCATTTTCCAGTCCTTTCTGGAAGCTGGGGGGACTCGCGACTGCCACCCAGCCCCAGGTGCATCTCGGGCTCGGGAGCCGCGGGAGTTGTCTCAGTTCTTTATTAGGCAAAGAAGCAGTGAATTTCAGCGTCTCCCTGAAGGAGGGGTCCCGGGGCTGAGCAGGCCAGGCCTGTGGGCTGGGCTGCCTCTACTTGAACTTCTGCAGCAAGTCGCAGACCCTCTCCTTGACCGTCGGGTCCAGTGTGGAGCAGTCCCATTCCGCCAACTTCACCAGCCGGTCATGGGCCTCGCAGAAGAGGCTGGAGCCGATGGCCAGCTCCACCCTCATGCGCCACTCGGCCAGCTTGGCGCTGCTGAGGAAGACATTATGGTTGCCGGCCATGGGCTGTGGACAGACGGAGAGGAAGGCATGGTCAGCCTGTGGACCAGCCCCACCTGGGCCCCACCTACAGCCGCAAGACTCTCCCCATTCGCCCCTGCGGTCAGTGAGCCTGCTGCCCTCCGAGGCCTGGCCAGGGCTCACAGGTCACGTAACAGACGGAGGCGGGGGTGGAGGACCCTGAGTGGCTCTCTTGTCACTGGTGTTGCTCCACGGCTCCTGAGTCCGTCTCAGAGGGGCCCGTGACCCAGGGGTTCCCACTTCTCCAGTGTGAAACCTCCCAGGGGTCTTGCCTTCTTCCATGGAAACCCCCTGCCCCCAGACGGAGGTGGGAGGAATTCAGTTATTTCTCCCTGTGTTGAACCTCCTCTGATTGAGTACAGGAACTGTGATGAGAGACCCAGCCGGCAGCCTGAGAAACACGAACCCAAGATGTCTGGGGTGGTGTGGGGTGAAGCGCAGGGGCTGCAGCGCCTGGGACAGACAGACTGGGGCTTTCTTCTCCATGTGCTGGTCTACACTGCACGCTGACCAAGGACCAAAGTGGCCGCTCTGCACACTGGCCAGGGTCTCACCTCCATCCTGCACACCAGCTCGGCCAGAAGTGCCCACCCTCCCCTGCATGCAGAAGCGTCCCCCCATGCAGAGCAGATGGACCCTTAGGCCCAAAGCCAGGGAGCGGCCCTGTCCAACTGCCCTGACTGGAGCTCTGGGAAAGAGGGGCACTTTGGTCAGAAGGACACTTTGGAAGCCTCTGGACTCTTTCTGGAGGGTCCTTTGGGAGGAGGAGGCCCCTGGGATCCCGGCTGACTGAGCAGGCTCACCCTCTGGCTCCCGTCCCCATGGAGGACTCTTCCTGAAGCACTAAGGACCACAATCCTCCCTGGTTCAAAACCTGGGCTTCCTGTGGTTCGCCCCGGGTCAAGGCCAGGCCCCCAGGCGCGGCTCCCCCTTCTCCAGCCTCTCTGCAAGTTACGGTTGCAGGGGAGTCCCTCATCTGCTCCGTCTGCCTGTCCCCGCCACAAACCTGCATCATCTCCACCAGGGCGACCAGGTCGGCCAGGGAGATGTTGTCCCCAGTGATGAACATCTTGTCCTGCAGGAACTTTTCCTCGAAGAGCTTCAGGTTGTTCTTCACCTCCGCCAGCATCTGCTCCGTCTTCTCAGCTGGGACCTCATCACCCGTGATCATCGGGATCAGCAGCTGCCCGGGGTGGGGGAGGGGAGGGAGAGGAGGCCCCGTCTGACCCTTGCCTGCTAAGAGAGGTGGTGGCCAGTACCAAGCGTGTAAAGTGGTATGGCCTCCGTTGGCAGTTCTGGTGGGTAGAAGTCGCCTGGGGCCCTTGCTCAGAAGGATGTGAGGGACTTCCCTGATGGTCCAGCGGCTAAGACGCTGAGCTCCCAATGAAGAGAGGGCCCAGGTTCCATCGCAGGTCAGGGAACTAGGTCCCCCATGCTACAGGTAAGAGTTCACACGCCATCACTAGAGATCCCCACGCTGCCACAAAGACTGAAGACCTTGTGTGCTCCAGCTAAGACCCAGCACAGCTCCGAAAGACTAACTAATAAAAGATTGTGAAAAAAGAAGGACTTGAGGTCCCAGCAGGAAAGAGTCCTGTGATTGATGAGTGATGTCTGCCACAGGCGTAGCATAAGAAGAAGGGGCACGTGGACTGTTTATCTGCCATCTTCAAATATGACCGTCTTTATGGCCCTTTCACTGTTTTTTCCCCCTCCCACTGCACAGCTCGAGGCTTGCAGGATATTAGTTCCTCAACCAGGGTTTGAACCCAGGCTCCAGCAGTGACAGCGCCGAGTCCTAACTTCTGGCCACAGGGGATTTCCCAGCTCTAGTCCCTCCAGTTCAGCATGACATGTCTTGAATCCTATCCTGGCTTGAGCAGCACCAGCCCCTCCCTGGTGCCCTTCCCCTAGTCCCTATAAGGCTCTTTCTTACCCAGTGGTCTGTGTCATACCCCCCACACTCTGTAAGGCGGGCAGGAGAAGGAGCTGCAGAAATGAGGCTCAGAGCGGGGTGGGGGGGGATGCTTGCCTGAGCCCCAGCCGTGAGCCCCTCACCTTCAACCAGAGCATCTTGTTCATGGGCAGCTGAATGGCCGTGTGCTGCCAGGCCATGAACTCGTCCACACGGGCGCGCATGTGCAGGTCTGGCGGGTACCAGTGCGAGGGGGCGCTGTACTTGCGGCACAGGTAGAAAAGGATGGCCACGCTGCGGACAGGACGGTCAGGGCACTCCACAGGCCGGCCGCCCTCACTCGCTGACCGCCCGCGCCGCCCACAGGCCCCCGGCGCCCCGCCTGGAGGGGGCTGAGCCCAGAGGCCTCGGGAAAGGCAGTTGAGCCCACCCCAGCAGCGAGGGCCCTGCAGGGAAAGGGGGTGTTGGTGGGTGGCCTCAGACAGGGCAGAGCACGCGGGCAAATCCCTCAGGAGGTCATTCCTAAACATTTGCAGGTGAAGGATGGGGTGGCCAGGAGGCAGGGGAACTGAGTGGGGAACAGGTGGTGAACAATGAGCCCAAGTGGGCCCCCTGCGGAGCTGGGGGCGGGTACTGGGCTCCTTATGCCCCTGGTTCTCTAGAGAGCTACTTTGGTGCGTGTGAACTTTTCCGTCATAAAAGAAAGCCAGCGCTCAGCATCACAGGCGGGCCAGGTGGGAAACTCCCCCAGGAGGGGCGGAGACTCAGAGTGTGAGCGCCGGAAGACCGTTACCTTTCGGACAAGATGAACTTCCCGTCTCTGAGGCTGGGCAGCTTCCTCAGGGGGTTGATCTCAATGTACTCCCTGCTGTGGTGGTGACCTGAGAGGGGCAGGAAGCTCTGAGGCTGCTGAGACCCCAGGGACCAGAGACAGAAACAATGCCTCTTGGTGCATCTTCCCGAGAAGGGGACGCTGCGCCCCAGAAGAGAAGCACGCCGCCCCCAGGTGAGGAGGCACGTCAAGTCTCTAACAGGGACCAGGCCAGCGCGCTGCCGCCCTCCCAGGCCCTGCGGCCAGGGCAGCCCTTTGGCTCCAGGAAGCTGGAGGCCTCCAGCCCTCTCCCCCACCTCTGGGCCCAAAGCCACAGCCTGTGAGTCCACAGAAGCCCTGGGGGCCTGGATCCCAGCCCCAGGCCTCCCGCCCCCTCCAGGCTCTGCAAGTGGAGATTCTGGAGCCCCCTCTGTGGTCAGGGCGGTGATGGAGACCCGGGCCATGACCCTCACCCGGGCCCCGGGGAGTCACCCTGGGCAGGTCTGAACACTTGAAGCGGGGGCTGGGGTGGGGGTGGGGGGCTAGGGAACAGGTACGGACGGAGGTGAATGAGAAGTAAGTACACGTGCTCCTGTGACCTCGGCCGCCCTGATCGGCAGTTGCACAGCAGCGGAGAAGGCAGTGCGCTGGGTGAGAGCCCGGGGACCCCTCTTGCTTCCACTGCGCACCCCCCCCCCGCCCCGCCCCCGTTCATCATCACAGTGAGGAAGAATCTGCGGGGAATGGGCAGACACAGAGCAGACAACTGCCCCCACCAGGAAGCTTTTCTTCCCTTTGCGCACTTGGGTGGGGCATGGCGTGGGGCAGGGCTTGGCATGAGGGCGGGGCGTGGGCCCCTGGGTGGCGTGGGCGCGTGAGGGGCGGGTCTCCTCTGCTTCCACTTCTGGGAACCCCTGATCTAGCATCCTGCCTCCCCTAGCACCCAGCCTACCCAGGCAGCCGCAGGTGCCCACCTTTCAGCAGATCCACGAACTGAAAGTCGAAGGGAATGCTGTTCTTCCTGGCGAAGATGTAGACGGCGCGGCAGGACGCGGACAGCAGGTCCAGGTAGAGCTCCAGGCCCATGCTGGGCCCCACCGCGGCTGGCAGACGCCCAGCCGCACGCACCCCACCGCAGCCTGTGCCCTGGCCCCGTGCCCACCCACCCAGGCCCAGCGCCCTGCATTCTGAAACTCATTGTTCTCTTGGTGTTGCCATGAGGCCCAGAAGCCTGGAATGCTCACAGCGGGAAGGATTGTGAGGACACTTGGGAGCAGACCCACAGCCACTCCGTGGTGGGGGTTGGCTGTGAATTTGCCCTTCCCTTCCCTGGGGGCACGCATGTGTGTGCCCCTGGCCCATGTCTGAGAGGGGCTTTTTCGTAGGAACTCCTGGGGCCAGGCCTTTACGGCAGAAAGTGACCAAAAGGGCATTATAGGTTCCAGAGCGGTGGGGGGACGGGGGTGTCTAGCCTGAACTGCGGCTAGAAATGGGTGCAGAGAAAGAAACCGGAATCTGATGGGTTGTCGGGGCACTGGGTGACACCACCGGGAACTCAAGGGGTCACAGAGGAGCTCAGAAGCTTCCAGCCTGGATTGGAACCGGCCACGCCCGAGCCAAGCACTTGGACTCAGCACCCGGAGGCAGAAGAGGGTCACGCAGGGGGCCTGAGTGCTGCTGTCTCTGAGATGCTCGACTTGGGGACATTCCCAGACTGTTTAGAAACCGGGAAAGCCCCTGACTAGAGCAGAGCAAGGCTGGAGACGAGTGATAGGCACACAGCACACTTACTGCAGCCCGCAAACCGCAGGGGCGTGGCCGGCCCTCAGTGGAGCTGCTCCTTCACCTGCTGCGCCAGCTTCTGGGCCATCTGGGGGGTCCCGCTGGGGCTCCTGGGGGTCCTGAGGCTGGAGCACATGCCTGTGGGCCTCCTGGACGAGCTCGGGGCCCAGGGCAGCCTCCACACAGGCCCGCCACACGGCAAGCCTGGGCCAGTCTCGGAAGAGGTTGCAGCCGATGGCAGCGGGCTGGGGAAACAGGGCAGCTGGGGCTTGGGCTCAGCCCGTGCCCAGAGCACCCCGGGGGCAAGTGGGCAGGAGAACCTCATCTGCCTCAGCTCCGTGAATGCCATCAGATCCTCCAGGGAGACCTGCCCCGAGGCCAGAAGGGCCTGGCTGCCAGCAGTTCCTGATCGAGGTGCCCCAGAGCGGCGTCAGCTTCCCCAGCAGCAATTCCACCTGCACGGCAGCCATGGGCTGCCAGGAGAAGTGGGGCAGGAGACACTGGGCCAGGAAGAGAGGAGGCGGCTTATCTTGGGGTCCTGGAAGCCTCCCAGCTCTTTTCTATGCCTCCCTTGGCAGCCACTTATCAGTGAGGCCTTCTGGGGCTTTGTGATCAGGATTCCAAGGTTTCATTCAGGCTCTGAAAAAAGCTATGCATTTCACTCCATATCTGGCAAGTTGGATACTGAAAGGCCACAAAGATGCTGGCAGTACTCTTAAATGAATGCATTGGTATTTCTGAGACTGGTGACTCGGTGGAGAGGGTTTAGCCCACACTGTGGAGCTGTCTGAAACTGCCAATAAGACAGAAGAATAATACACCAAGATAAGATCCAAAGGACATATAATAGTGACGTTGCTGCTCCGTGGGAAAAGGACATAATGAAACGTCATAAATTAGTGATGTCTGCCTGGGGAAGAAGACAGGACCCCCCTGGGGGTCGTCAGTTCAGTTCCATCTCTCAGTCGTACCCAACTCTTTTCTACCCCATGGATTGCAGCACACCAGGCCTCCCTGTCTGTCACCAACTCCCGGAGTTTACTCAAACTCATGTCCGTTGAGTCGGTGATGCCATCCAGCCATCTCATCCTCTGTTGTCCCCTTCTCCTCCCGCCTTCAATCTTTCCCAGCATCAGGGTGTCTTCCAGTGAGTCAGTTCTTTGCATCAGGTGGCCAAAGAATTGGAGTTTCAGCTTCAGCATCAGTCCTTCCAATGAGTATTCAGGACTGACTGCCTTTAGGATGGACTGGTTGGATCTCCTTGCAGTCCAAGGGACTCTCAAGAGTCTTCTCCAACCCCACAGTTCAAAAGCATCAATTCTTTGGCGCTTGGCTTTCTTTATAGTCCAACTCTCACATCAGTCCATGACCACTGGAAAAACCATAGCTTTGACTAGACAGACCTTTGTTGGCAAAGTAACATCTCTCCTTATTAATATGCTGTCTAGGTTGGTCATAACTTTTCTTCCAAGGAGCAAGCGTCTCCTTGGAAGAGCCACTTTCATGGCTGCAGTCACCATCTACAGTGATTTTGGAGCCCAGAAAATATCTCCTGCCCAAGCCTGCAGGCTGCGGCGGGGAGGCTGACCTTGCACAGGCAGATGTTGGCGGCGGGCCGCTGGATGGCCGTGTGCTGCTGGGCCAGGCACTCATCCACACGGGCGCAGGCCTGCAGTTCGGGCAGGTGCCGGCGTGCCTCCGTCTGGTATTTGCGGCTCAGGTGTAAAAGGATGGCCACACTGCGGGCAGGGGGTGTCAGAGATCTCCCTGCCATGATGCTTCCCCCGAGACTCAGCCGGTCAAGAATCTGCCTGAAGTGTAGGAGACGCAAGTTCAATCCCTGGGTCGGGAAGATCCTCGGGAAGAGGGCATGGCAGCCCACTCCAGTATTCTTGCCTGCAGAATCCCATGGACAGAGGAGCTGTACTCCATGGGGTCGAAAAGAGTGGGACCAGACTGAAGTGACTTAGGGTGCTTAGCACGCTCTTCCATGACTCCAGCCTGTTCTCTGCCTCAGAGCCCAGCTCTCTGGGTCAGGGAGTAGCCTGTGGGAGCTTAGTTACTTGATCAGGGGATTGAACTGCAGACCCCTACAGTGGAAGTGGGGAGTCTCAGCCACCGGGCCCCCAGGAGAGCCCCCCACTCCTGAGCGCCCGTGGGCTCTAGGCACCTGGTGCTGTCTCCGTCCTCCGACAGGCCCTGGGAGGTGGTTACCTTACTTCCCAGACTTTCAGAAGAGAAGCTGGGGCCCAAGGCTCAGGATCTGTTGGCGGGCAAAGAGTGAGGACAGAGGACTGGCATTCAGAGTACAGTGCAGCCCCAGAGCTGCCCGGCCCCTGTGGCTCTGAAAGGCCATGCTGGGACATCTGGGGAGGGGCTCCCCTGGAGCCTAGTCTTCCCTGGCTGCTCCCAGATTTAGCCCCAAAGCAGCCCCCTGGTCCAGGTCCCTGCCCTCTGAGCTGGACTCGCTCAAGAGGAAGGGGCTGCTGGAAAGATTTCCAGCTTTTCGTCTGCCTCCAAGCCACGATGAGCCCCAGACCCAGGGCACCTTACCTCTCAGCCAGCAGGAAGTCCCCATCCCCGAGGGCAGGCACCTTCCCCGCGGGGTTCACCTTCAGGAATTCGGGGTTCAGGTGCTCCCCTGGGGGAGTGGGGAGCAGAGAGAGCACAGAGGAGGCTCAGCGCAGGGTCTGGCCCCTGGGTGCCCCCTCCACGGAGCCCAGCTGGCTCTGCTCACCCCTTGGTGCCGGCTCCGCAGGCCTCAGCTCGAAGGGGATGCCATTCTCCCTGGGGAAAATGTAGACTGCGTGGCAGCAGGGCAAGTGCAGGCCTAGAAAGAGGTCAAGAGCCTTCCCGGTGCTCCCTCCTGCCCGCTCCCCACGTGGATCCGGTGCACGCTTCTCCCAAAGCCTGCTCCCCCCATGAGTGGCTGGGCCGCCAGCCAGGACACTGCACCCCCTGGCCTCTGTCCCGGTGAGCAGCTGGTCGCTGGATTTTCTTTCTTTCTTTTTTTTTTAGTTTTTTTGATAGACCATTTTTAAAGTCTTTATTGAATTTGTCACAATACTGCTTGTGTCTTAGGTTTTAGTCTTTTGACCCAGAGGCATGTGAGATCTTAGCTCCCAGACCAGGGGTTGAACCTGCAGGAATTGGAAGGCAAAGTCTTTACCACTGGACCGTCCCCATCCCCTTCCCTGCCATGGTCTGGCGCTTCACCAGCTTCCAGACTCAGCCTGTGTCCAACGAGACGCTTATCCTCTGCACACAGCACAGGACCAGAAGGAATTTCCTCTTTCTCCTTTTCTTTCTCATGTGGGGAGCCCTGGAAGACAGCCTCCCCACCACACCACCCCGCCCCACCCCACACCACACCACATATAAGAAAATAAGTCACTCTACTGAAAATAGAAATGTGGGCATTTCCCACATTAACTGGTCCAATGGCTAAGACTCCGAACTTCCCCTGCAGGGGACACAAGTTTGGTCTCTGATCCGAAACTAAGATCCCATATGCCCAAGGTGCAGCCAAAAGAAACAAGAAAATAGAAACGTATGTCAGGGAACCTTGAAACTGGCAAGTGCGGTGAGTTCACCTGTGCTGCTTCGGATGCTTAGAGGCCGTTGCCTGCGCCTCTGCGTCTGGACTCACTGGTGGCTGTCAGGAGCCCTTGACTATAGAGCAGGGTGAAGGCTCCGTGATGACTAAGCACCGTGCAGCCTGTGCTCTGGAGGCCCTGCTGGGCTTGAGGTGCGGAGTGAGAAGTTCAGCCACTCAGTCGTGTCCGACTCTTTGCGACCTCATGGACCGTGCCGTGCCAGGTTACCATCTCCACAAATGACAGGAAGAGGCCACAGGAGAGGACATGCAAGAAAAGCCCCCAAGTGTACTCCTAAAAATGTAAATCCCCAGTAAAAACCGGCCTGAGGATCTATCGGTAAGAAAAAAAAATAGATGGAAGAGGAAACTGGGCAAAAGACGCGAACTTTTTTCACACAGCAACTTCATCTCCTGGTTTTAAGAAAATGAAAGAAAAGTCAGTGTTTTTCTTGCATTTGCTGTTTTTCAAGTATCTGACTCAAAATAGTCAACATGCCAGGGCAGCATATTTGGGGGTGGCTGTTCTGACCTCCTTCAAACACCAGATTCCTGAGCCGCCGTGGAGGTTGTGGTCAAAGCGTGGAGGTTGTGGTCAAAGCGCCCTGAGAGCTTCACTTAAGCCTGACCCACGTCGGGGATGCGCAAGTATTTGTACCGTATTCTCTTTAATAAAGCAGAGACATCACTTTGCCAACAAAGGTCCGTCTAGTCAAAGCTACGGTTTTTCCAGTAGTCATGTATGGATGTGAGAGTTGGACTATAAAGAAAGCTGAGCACCGAAGACTTGATGCTTTTGAACTGTGGTGTTGGAGAAGACTCGAGTCCCTTGAACTGCAAGAAATCAAACCAGTCCNCCCCCTACGGGGGCTGTGGTGGCTTATAGAGCCTCCCACATCAGCCACCCCATGGTGGGCCGGAAGCACACCAGTGAACTCTCAGGACACCTCGGACCCCAGACCCGGAGCGCTCTCCCTCCCTTTCCCGTCCTGAATTAGGTCCAACCTCAGAGTCCAAATTTGGCTCAGAGGTTCTGCAAGGAGATGAAATGTCAGAGATGCTCCCAATAAAGGGTCAGCCTAGAAACAGACCCGCTATCCTGAATTTCAGGGTGAAATGCAAATCAAAAAATTAAATTCCTTTGCCCTTTTAAGTTAAAGCTCAAAGAAAGAAAAATGGAAAATCTAAGGTCAGGGGGATTCAAGCCCAAAGCCTTTCCCAGGGAGCCTGGTGGCCGTGTGCTCCTGTCCAGGGACTGTGCTGCCCAGCCACCCACAGGGCTCCCAGACCTTCTCCACATCTCGGCATGGTCCCAGCCTGTCATGTGTGCCCCGCCCGCCACCGGCCTGCCTGCAGGCTGCTCGTGGCCTCAGAATCCGCAGTGCTGAGCCCCGTGTGGACCCCTCTTCTCGCTGGCTCCAAGTCTGGGTGGAAATGGACAGAGAGTGGGCAGGAAGGAACATGCCAACCCAGCCCCACCCCTGGGGGTCCTGCCCCAGCAGAGGGTGAGCTTAGCCTCGCAGGCACGCATGGGGCCAGGCCCGGAGCCTCTTTGCCTTCTGCCTCCTCTGAGTCCATCCGAGCCACTCCTGCGTGCTCATAAACCCTACCCCATGGGTGGCCCAGCCTTTGGAGCTCATTTGTGATAACTTCCTCCTTCCAAATGTTCGGAACCTTGTACTTGCCGTTTCCCTCCGGCCACCCCTGACTGAACTCCGCCCAGTGTCCATCGTCCCGCCCAGAGCGGGTTCCCGCGCCGACGAGGGCAGGGCACACGGGGGCTGTCATCCAGCGAGGACACCTGGCCGGCTCCTCACCGCACAGAGGCCAGCCGCTTTTGCTGGATTCCAGGGCCTTCCCTCCTCCTGGCCCTTTCTCGTGGCTTCCTGGCCCAAACATTTAAGCATTGCTGACATACTCCTTCGGATGTTGTCCCTTGGGCTCTCCCAGGCAAGAAAAAGAAACTCCTGAGGCCGGTGTGGTCACAGCATCTGCGCTGAAACGGCCCCAGGGCTCCACCCCCCCACCCCCGCCACTGCCAGCCCCTCCGGCAGCCTCCAGCAGAGCCTGCCCGAGGCCTCACCCCTGTGTTGGGACCCTCCCCTAGTCTTACCAGCCCATCCCGCACGCCCAGAGCTTCTCAGGCTCGGTGCCCCTGTCCGGGAGCTTGCCCAGCTTGCCCGGCTCCTCCCCAGCCCCGTCCCCTGGCATGCTGTGTCCCCAGCCTAGGCCCTGGGCCCCCGCCCCCAGGGAGCGCCTCTGGCCCAGGGGCTCTGTGGGCCTGGCCACTTGCTGCCTTGTGTCTGCCCAGCCTGTCTCTGACTGTCCCAGCCTGTCCTCATGTTCCTTTGAGGACACCCCTCTTTCTCTTTCTTTCGCTGCTCCTGTTTTGAGCATGAGACCAGGGCAGGCTTTTCAAACCATCCTGTCCCCCTCACCGCGCCCTGGCTCCCGAGCGCCCCTCTGCTTGCTGTGCCAGCCTCTGGTGGGCAGTGACCTCCTGAGTTGTTTTCCTGTCTCAGCCCCTCTTCTCGGCCGGTGATGTTGCTGTGAGTTCACAGCCCCACACCTCCCGCTGGCGGGCCAGCTGGGCTCCCAGCTCCAGAGGCCAGACCTCACCCGGGAAGGTTCTAGAAGGTGTAGGCGAGCCCTCCATGGCCTCTCTTCTGATGGCAAACTCAAGGGGCCAGCACCTCCCTGTAAACTGACCCTGGAGAACCCCATCCCCACCCAGAAGGCAGAAGCTCTCTGGAGCCCTCGTGAGGCCTTCGACGGCTCACAAACCCACCCACCCACGAGGACCCTGTTGAGTGGCCGGTGGAGCGCCGCCCACCCCCATCAAAGACCTCACAGACCGCCAAGGTGTGGCCCGCACCCAGCCCCCAAGGCCCGTGGCACTCGTCCCCACAGCCTCAGACCTCACCTGGGCTCCTGTGTGGGGTCCACTGGGGTATTCTGAAAGCTTGATGCCAGTGTGCGAGATGGTGGGCTCAAGGGGCCTGCGTAGACTACAGCTTTCTTCTAGTTCCATTTTGGGGGCCTTCGGCCATAGTGTGGGGCTCCCAGCACGTGCCACAAAGCGGGCTGAGCACACGGAGCCCAGAGGGTCACGTGGGCAGGTGGAGGAGGGCGGTGGGGGGGTGCTGTGGAATAGACGCATCCCACAGGGACCGCGCCCCGCCTCCGCNAGTTCCATTTTGGGGGCCTTCGGCCATAGTGTGGGGCTCCCAGCACGTGCCACAAAGCGGGCTGAGCACACGGAGCCCAGAGGGTCACGTGGGCAGGTGGAGGAGGGCGGTGGGGGGGTGCTGTGGAATAGACGCATCCCACAGGGACCGCGCCCCGCCTCCGCAGGCCCGAGGAGGCCGGGCGCTCAGGGAGGCCAGGGCTAGGCTTGGGAGGAGGCGGCCACGGGCCAGCCTTGGGAGGCAAGGCCTCCGTGGGGTGGGGGCCGGCGGGCCACGCACGGCACGTGGCGGTCTCCCTGGCCTTCCCTGCCTTCCCTTCCGTGCGTGTGCGGGGGCGGCCACGCAGACCACCAAGTCTCGCATACACACAGAAAAATGCATAGCGCGTGAAGAGGCGCAATGCAGACACTCGGAACAAGAGTGGGAGACACCGCCACAGCCTCCCCGCAGTGGGCCGCCCGCTGTCCCCGGGAGGGCAGCCTGGCCCGGCCCTCCTCAGGGTCCCAGCGCCTCGGCGGGCTCGGAACAAGCTGGTTGCAGCTCGCTGGCTGGGAACTCTAAATGCCCGAAAGGGTCGGGCCCCGCGGTGGCGGGGGCCCGCGGCACTGCCCAGCCATACGTGCTGGGCGCCAGGAATGTGCCACGCTGTATTTATCCATGCCCTTGTCGATGGCTGCTGGGTGGTCTTCAGGCTTCTGGGGGGTCTGGGCAGGGAGCTGCAGGGGCTTCATCACTGCCGCCGGGACGGGTAGGAGTGGCAGCTGTGCCTTCCGCTCGCCTTTAGGCCGAACATCTTTCCCACTGGATAGTTTGTGAAGAGGCTTATAAAGTCCTTTGCTAATTTTTTGTTGGTTTGTCTGTCACCAATTTGTAGCACGGTTTTTTGGGTCTTTTTCACATCTGAACGGGAACCTCTCACACACACCTTTTGACTCGTCTTGGTATCTTGCTAATAAGATCCAACGCGTCCGCCTTAGTCATCTGTGCTTTCTGCATCTCACTGAAAAAGTCATGAAGCTGATATGCTCTTTTTTGACCTTTGTGTCTTTAATTCACTGTTTGTTTGGGGTTTTCTTGCGTGCAGAGGCCCTGGCTGCTGGCTGACCCGGGCTTCCTGCGCACAGACTTTGTTCCCTTCCGCCTGATCCTGCATCGGGCCCACACGTGGGTGCAGATGTCTGCCCTGCGCTGACTCACTTCGCCTCACTTACGGCGCTTGATAGGAAATCTTGACATCGAAGCAGGTCCCCCGCCTTGAAAGTGTTTTGGCTCCTCCTGACCCTTTGGATTCTCATAAACGTTAGAATTTGGTGATCAAGTCCCACCCGAAGTCTGTGGGAATTTCTGCTGGGGCTGTGTGGAATCGTGGGGCAGACTGGGGGGAAGTGCAGAGACTGTGGGGCCCTCCGTGGCCCCCGGGTGCTGTTTTCTCTGTGGAGTCCAGCGAATCGCGGCTTCCCTCCCGGACGCGAGCGACGCGCTCAGCAATTGTTGCTTGTCTGCCTCCTCTCCACCTCTCACCTTGCCTCCTCTGCGTGTTTGAAGTCACGTTCGGTGTGGTATCTGTGACGTCACAGCCTATTCCTGCACCAACATTCACTATACCTCAGAGCTCTTTATTTTGCTTGTCTGGTAAACATGGGTTGTTGACGTAACAGGACAAGGGCTGTGGCTGCCCTTCCTGTCCTCTTTACCCCCCCGCGACCACCAGGCCCCTTACCCTTACTTGGCGGTCAGCTTCGTCGCTGTGTTTTGTTCCGACTGGCAGCCAGCCACTCAGCAAGGAATCAGCCCTTCACGGAAGGCTTTGCTTTTGCAAACTCTCCTCCAGAACCCTCGTGAACGCTCAGCTCTCGGGCTGCTTTGCGGTTGGTGGGGGAGAGGCCTGGGCTCTTTGCTGCTGTCCCACGCACCACTGCTTCCTAGGGGGCAGGGCCGCCTGGGCAGCCCCGCCCCAAACGCTGGCGCAGGCAGGGTCACTGGCGTTCTCTGAAGCCGTGTGCCTCCCTGGAGGGGGTCAGTACCTGCCCCTTCCCCTCAGACCCACTTCTGGAGCGGAATACTGGGGGCTCACTAGAACTTTATAGGCTTGAAACCCAAAGGGTCTTTTCACTTCTCCGTGAACAAGGACAATATGGGCTTATTTTAGAATCAAGAGAAGTATGCTCCAAATTATCAGAGAGCAAAAGAGGAGAGACTCGCTCCCTGAAGCTGGGCTTCTCCTGGGCAAACACTGGCAGACCCTGACAGAGTCCACGCGATTCTCTCGTGGGTGGCAGTCCTGTTGCCAGATTGCCTGCTAGGGATCGAGCCCTCGCCCCCCGCCCCCGTGTTGGAAGTGCAGAGTCTTAGCCACTGGACCACCAGGGAAGCCCCCGTCACAGTGCTTGTTTGACCAGCCAGGTGGTCTTTTCAGCAAAGCCACAGCAAACTTCATGCCACCGTCGAGGGTCATGAGTTAAAGTAACAGTTCAGGTGGGCATCGCCCTGCCATCCCCCGCTGGGCTAGCAGTGGCAGGAAGAAGCTCTTTGGGGAGGAGGAGGGGGCTGGCAGTCACCAGACGCCCTAACTTACAAGCTAAGTTGATAGTTGTGGACTTTCGGGAGACACCTGTCCACCGCCGGCAGCGTCACTGTGGCCCGAGAGGGCTTCCTCCCCGTGGTGCTCGGGCCGGCGGAGTTCCGGGCCCAAGCTGGGGAAAACATTTGCAACTCCCAGCAAAGAGTTAGCTACTCTGATACACAAAGAACTTGAACATAACAAACCACTCATTGGGAAAACGGGCTGGAGGATTGGACTTGCTTTCCTGAAAAGGTACCAGGAATGGCCGTTCACGTCCACCTCATAAGGAGAGAAAAACTTTCCCCACAGGTGGGGAGGCCCTGGGCTCCAGACGTCCGCTCTAGGAGGGACATCTGGTCACAACGTCAATTTTGACCTACTCACCCTGCTAGGGACCCATCGTCCAGATACACCTCCGCAAGCGTGGCCGCCAACAGCGCGGAGCTGAGGGCGGAGGGATGGCCCGAGGCCAAACAGCCTTGACCAGGGCTGCTTAAGTAACTGAGCTAGACTTAAAAAAAAACAAAAAAAAGCAAAGTCAAACTAGCGTTAGAATAGGCTGCCATTTGTGGGGGACAAAAGTTGGGGGAGGGGTGTTATGTGTGTGTAAAGATGCCTCTGGGGGCCTTTGTGGAGGAGGTGGCCGCAGTGAGCTTTCTCTTGGGGGATCTTTGGAATCCTCTGAGCCCCAGACACATGTCCCCTGTTAAAACAAGAGCAGAATTAGGCAAGAAATCTGGTCATGGGGTCGCGCTCAGGAGACTTCCCATTTGTAGCTTTGGGATTCGGAGCCCTGTCTGGGGGTGGACCCACGAGAGTACCCTGCTGTCCCCGGATGGCAGCCAAGGCTTCAGGAGCGAGGGGACACCACCAGCTTATGGAGACTGGGCTCTCATTTTCCCCTTACATGGGCTTCACTCAACCAGGAGGGGAAGCTGGGGGAAGCGGCACCCTCACTCCGCCACCCCACCTTTCCAGCTCATTCTGTAATTCTTGCTGTGAGGCCTGCAGGGCTGGAAGCTGGCTTTGCTCAACTGGAAAGAAGGGCTGAGTGGCAGGACAGAGCTTCACCAAACCCCATCTTGGGGGCCAGCACCTGGTGTGGAGTAGGGCAAAGCAAGGAGAAGCTCACCGGCCCAGAAACGTGGGTACCGTCCTGAGCTCTGGGATCCGTGGAGCCCCCCGGATAATATTAAGACCTGAGTGCAGGCGCAGACCCTGCTGGCACCTTCAGTGTCCCTGGCGATCACAGTGCCCATGCTGCTGAGGCCGACGGGGACGGTTCCACGGTTTGGGGAATATGGAGAGAAGGTGTTTGGGGAATCCCTTCATTTCATCGATGGGGAAAACTGAGGCCCAGAAGGGGAGCCACAAGCACTTGACCCCAGAGCCCCTGGGGTCAGGCTCTCAGGGGAAGCAGGCCTTCAGGCAGGGGTCTCAGGCTGGAGAGAGGGCAGTGGGATGAGCCTGGAGTGAACAAGGGAGGTCTGGGGGCACCTAGGCTGCTAGGCTGTCCAGAGTGGACAAGCCCCGAGTAGCCTCCGGGCTGCTGGCCCCAAAAATCACAGAGCTTGGTGCAGCTGCCCAGAAGCTGCTGGGGACACGGGAGCAGGAGGAGCAGTATTCAGGGCCTAGGCGGATGCAGAGGGGCCTCCCTTGGCGTCAGGGCCTCGGGGAGTGCGTCCTAGAAGGTGCTGTGCGGAGCTCCCGGGGCAAGGAGCAGAGGCGCCAGGCTACAAACTGGGGCTGAGGGCGGCCGGTCCCCCTGGAGGCAGGGGGTCTTCGCTGGCAGACAGCCGGTGGCACTGGAGCGATGGCGGAGAGCAGGTGGCAGCCGGCGCCCCCACCCCGGTCTGTCCCACCTCCGTGTGAAGTGTTCCTTGGAAATGAGTTTCTGCTGCTGGTTCCAAGGCTGCTGGCACCCCCGTTGCCAGGGCAGCTGCTGGCTCCGGGGGCAGGGATGGGCTGTCCGGGGCAGTGGACCCGTGCTTCGGGGTGAGGCGGGGAGTGAGGTGAGGGAGATGGGGAAGGCCTGGGCCTGAGCAGGGCGCAGCAGGAACAGTGGTTTGCTCCGGAGAACCCCAGGGTGCAGTGGGCATGGCCACGCATGTGGGTCCTCAGATTCCAAGGAGCCTTTGCCCTGCAACACCGCAGCTGACCAGAGCACAGCCTCCGGTGGCCAGCCACGCTCCACTCTCCCAAATCCCTCCGCCCTCCCTGAGACAGCAGGCGCTCAGCCTGGGCCCTCAAACGCCTGCAGCTGGGGAGCCCCCCATGGCTCCCGTAGGGCCTCAGGGAGAGTCCTAGCTGGGGCAGTGGGGGGCGGGGGGCATGAGGCAGGACCCTGGGAGGAGGCAGCCGGTCAAGACGCCCCTGAGACCAGAACCAGGTCCTCAGCTGTGAGATGAGGAAGCTGGATGAGACGCCCGAGACCCAGACCCCTACTCTTCCTATCACAGGCGCTGGGCCAGGCTGGCGGGAGCTCGTACCCAAGAGGAGGCGGCTGAGCCAGGCCACAGTACGCCCGCCCCAGCCTGGAGACCCTGAGACTCCCATTGCCTCACTGGGGACAGAATGAGACCGAGGGGAGCCTGAAGACCTCTGTGGGGGGAGAACGATGCCCCTAGACAAGCCACACCCTCCAGACTCCTTCTTTCTAACGTCATGACTGTCCCCCTGTCCTGAGAGATAAACCCTCCATAGCCAGGAAGCAGACTTGGGGCTGGGAGCTGGAGTGCTTTCCCCCTTCCCAGCTACATCCTGGACTTAAGGAGAGCAGCCCTCAGGTGTGTCCAGGGGAGCAAGCTGGCCCTGGCAGGCTGCCCCAGTGGAAAGCGCCAGGGAACAGGGCTGTTCTGACCTGACCTCAACTACTGGCCTGGACTAGGCACCTGGAGCTTCCTGCCCCTGCCTGCCAGGAGCCACATGGGCGGGGCCACTGGCAGCCATCCAAGAAGGGCCTGGAGTGGCCACACGCATAAAGGGGCCCTTGTCACTGCGGCTCAAAGTCAGGCCTGCTCCTCACTTTCAGCACCAGAGGCCTGCCCAGGCAGTAAACCCCTTTCCCCCAGTATCCCAGCTTCCAAAACCAAACTGACTTCAATTCCATGGAATTTTAAGTCACCTCTCTCTGGGTGTTCTTGTCTGTCTTAGGGGCTGAGGTTCGGGGCTAGCACGAGTCCATAGGTGAGGCCCCGGAACCGGGGCTGATGAGGCAGGGGGAGGCTGTCTCTGGGCCCACAGCTGAGTGAGGGCATCTTTTTTTATTTGGAAGGAGCTGCCACCAGGCGGGGCCCAAAGGCAACTGGCCTGGCCACAAGGGNGATCTTGCGTGCAGGAGGCGCTCAGTAAGTGCTCCCAATCTCGCTGCATTGATACCACCTGTCCTGGAGCAGCAAGTGGGCGAGTGGGCCGGACCCTGATGGCGCCTTAGGCTTTCCCTCCCTGGTGGCCCGGCCCCTTCCCCACCCCCGCCCTGCCTCCATCCCATCAAAGCCAAGGCCAGGCCCTGTCCCGTCCACCTCCCCTGGCACAGCCTCTCCTGTCTGCGGGGTCCCATCCCTGTCTACTTACCCCTCTGGGGGCGTTCCCTGGGCAACAAGGACTCCCAACGCCCACCCCACAGTTTCACAGCCAGTTCAGCTGGGTGGATAGAAAGCGAGACACGCCCCAAGGGCTGGGCCTGGGCTGGGCGCACCTCTGCGGCCATGCTGGGGAGCAGCGCGCTGGAGTGTGGCCAGTGCAGTCCCAGACCCGAGGCCTGGCCAGACGGCTGCCCTGCTCCTAGCCAGTACACCTCAGGATCACAAGGCCAGTAGTGCCCCCTGGAGCCCAGGGAGGATCCGGGGAGGCCGGTCAGCGGAGGCAAAGCTGGGGCAGATGGATGGCAGAGAGAAGCTGGGAGACCCCACGGAGGGCTCCCAGAGTGCTGACTCCTGCCTTCCAGAAAGCACTGTGCTGACTGGACCCAGAGGCCCTCATTCCCATCCTCCAACACTCCTGCCTCCAAGGGAGCCCCAGCCGGGCCTGTCCACAGGAAGCCAGCCCCAGGTGACTTCCCCACGAGACCTCCCCTGAGCCTGGCTCAGAGAGTTCTCACTCCCTGAAGAGCCCACTGCCCGCCGCTTCTGCTAACCTGGCGGCCACTGCTCCCTGTGGAAGCCAACAAAGGCTTCACGACACAACAGAGGCCAGCTGGTTTTTGTACCCAGGTGCCAAGGGAACCCAGCGGGGAAAATGATCTTTTCAGCGAACGACGCCAGCACCGCTGCACACCCATTACCCGTAAATGAATAGTCGAGTCCCTAGTGGCCCAGCGGTTGGGACCTGGCCCTTTCACNTGTGGAAGCCAACAAAGGCTTCACGACACAACAGAGGCCAGCTGGTTTTTGTACCCAGGTGCCAAGGGAACCCAGCGGGGAAAATGATCTTTTCAGCGAACGACGCCAGCACCGCTGCACACCCATTACCAGTAAATGAATAGTCGAGTCCCTAGTGGCCCAGCGGTTGGGACCTGGCCCTTTCACTGCCAAGAGCCCAGGGTTCAACCCCTGGTTGGAGAACTGAGATCCTGTACGCTGTGGGGCGCAGCTGAAAACATTGGTGGCCGCTAGTTGCAAATCTAGACAACTATGGATTTGGTGACGATTTTTAGATACCGCACGAGCCATGAAGAATCGATGAGCTCAACTTTTGAAAATTAAAAACGTCTGCTCTGCGGAAGGCACTGTCAGGAAGATGAAAGGGCCAGCCACAGACAGGGAGAAAATATTTGCAAAAGATGCCATCTGATGGAAGGCTATTATCCAAAATATACAAAGAAGACTTAAAGCTCAACAGTAAAAGCAAACAACTTGATTTTTAAAAATTGACCAAACAGGGGCTTCCCTGGTGGCTCATTGGTTAAAAAAAAAAAAATAAAATTCTCTCAATGCAGGAGACACAGGTTTGATCCCTGGTCCAGGAAGACCCCATGTGCTCTACAGGCTCAACTACTGAGGCTGTGCCCCAGGGCGGGGGTG
>SJYA01002242.1:61129-96086 GCA_006410615.1 Neotragus moschatus
TGGGGGGGGTCGGGGGGGCCGCAGTTCCTGAAGGCTGCTTGCCCTGGAGCCCAAGCCCCACAACAAGAGAAACCACTTTGGTGAGAAGCCTGCGCACTGCAACTCGAGAGAAGCCCTTGCGGCAACGAAGGCCCAGAACAGCCAGAAATGAACGATTTTTAAAAAAAAAGAAAATACTTTAAAAAAATTGGTCACTTTAAAGGGATACTCACCAAAGAAGGTATATACAGATGGAAAATTAGCATATGAAAAGATGCTCCAGGTTTGAACTCAGGGAAGTAGAAACCACAACAGTAAAACGGCACCGTGCACCCATTATTAACAGGACGGCCAGAGTCTGGAACACTGACGACGCCAAACGCTGCTGAGGGTGCGGAGCGAGAGGAACGCCCGCCCGCTGCTGGTGGGAACTCGGCTGGCACAGCCACTTTAGAAGAGAGCTTAGCGGGTTCTCACAAAGCTACACAGGTTCTTGCTCTATGATCCAGCAATCATGCTTCCTGGTATTTACCCAAACAAGGTAAGAATGTATGTCCACACAAAAACCTGCGCGTGGATGCATATAGCTAGTTTATTCATGATTTCCAAAAGCAGCCAAAAATAAACTGTGGGGCATCTGGACAATGGAATTTTACTCAGTGCAAAAAGAAATGAACTTTTAAAAGCTATAAAGAGACAGGAAAGAAACTAAAATGCACATTAGGAAGTGAAAGAACCCAATCTGAAAAGGCCGCATAACTGCAGGATTCCCACTATTTGACATTCTGGAGAAAGGACAGTTGTCCACAACTGTAGACTGTAAGAAGATCAGTGACGGACAGGGGGTGTGCAGCGCAGGAAGGGATGACCACGTGGAGCAGAGCGGACACACGTCGCCATACGTCTGTGGACCCACGGCATGTGCGGGAGAGAAAACTGGCCTGGAAGAGTAGCTAGAAATTAGCATGTGAAATACAGAGGAGAAAACCCCAGTGTAAACCGTGGGCTTTGGATAATAATGACGCGGCAACACAGGGCTGTGGGTTGCGACAGACATCCGCTCTGGTGGGGACCACTGATGAGAGAGGCCGTGCAGGTATGGGGGCCAGGGGCACACGGGACATCCCTGTACGTTCTTCTCCACTTTGCTGTCAAATTAAAACTGCTCAAAAAAAAATTTTTTTAAATAAAGGGCAAAGGATTTGAACAGATTCTTCACCAAAGGAGATCTGTGAACGGCGTGCCGTTTGTATCAGTACATAAAAGATGCTCGGCGTCATTGCCCATCAGGGAAATCCCACAGTTACACCACGAGGCGCCACTGCACTCAGCAGGATGGCTGGGTGGAAGAGACTGATGATGCCAAGTGCTGAGGAGACTCTAGAAGCCTCGTGGATGGCTGGCGGGAATGTAAGACAGCACCATCACTCTGGAAAAGTTTCTTCTACAGGTAAACACGCATTCGTTCTTAAACTCAGCAGTTCATTGACCCAAAAGAAATGAAGGCACATGTCTATAACAACTGGTGCAGGAATGTTCACAGCAGATTTATTCATCGTGGCCAACAATTAAAACCAGTCCAAATGTCCACAAACAGGGAAACGGGTTACCAAATTATGGTACATGCATACAGTGAAAGACTACTCAGCCACACAGAGGGATACGTGCTAATACACGCAGCAATAGGCATGAATCTCAGAGACGTTATCTGGAGCAAGACCAAGCACAGACGCATGCACACAGTGTGGGATTTTGCCAAACTGTCTGAAGAGAAGGCTGACCTCCAGGGACAGAAGGCAGGTCCCAGGCTGGGGGGTACTGATCACAAAGAGGCAGGAGGGTGGCGTGCGCGGCCTCCCTTGGTCGCGGTGGTGGTTCCCAGGGAAGCACACCTGTCAAAACTCGTGGGGTGTACACTTGTGAATGCATTTTATTGTATGTAAATTACACCTCAAAAAATTTGATTAAAAAAAAAAATCAGTTCCTCACAAAATCCTTTCGTGACCACGCCCCTCTCAAAGGTTTCACAAGCTGTATTTTCTTCCCCTGCGTTTCTCTGAGTTTGTCATTGTTGGTTTCCTGCCGACAGCCTCCAGACGCGGCCGAGAGGCCCGCGAAACCATGTCTCTGAGGCTGAGCACCAGGCCTGCACATCCGGGGACTCCACGGGAGGGGGTGGGCCCGGGGCCGGCCCCCCCTCCCCCCGTGCGGGCCGAGCTACAGCTCCGTGGACCGGACGACCTCGGGGCCAGCCCACGCTGGGCCTCGGCCCCTCCCTGGGAAGTTGAGTCTGTGCAGCTCCTCCGAGATCTCCACGAAGCTCTTGCCTCTGGTCTCGGGGAGGAAGACGCCCGAGTACACGGCAGCGCAGACGCAGACACAGAGGAAAGGCACGTAGATGAAGTGGGACAAGCCCTCCTGGGGGTTGCGAGAGACCCGAGGCCTGCTGTGGCCCACGCAGCCCCCGCGCACGGGCCCCGCCCCACGGCCCCTCTCCCCCTCCCCCACAGGCCCCGCCCCNCAAAACCGTCAGCAAAAGCAGACTGGGCTGGCTAGCCCTCGCTGACCCTGCCACCCTGGGCCAGCCGGGCTGAAATCAGCAGGGTCGTGCAGCCCAGCCCAACACGTGAATGAGTAGAGGAGGCCGCCATAAAGGATTGCTGTTTTAAGCCGGAGGTTTGGGGATTGTTCCTTGGGCATCCTTACTGTGGCCTTGGCTAGCAGGTGAGACCACCAGCCGAGCTGGCATTAGGCCTTGAGCCCTTGCCCCGGGTTTGATCATCCCGCCTGTGGCGGGCTGCCGGATCTCCCTTCACACCCTCCTGGGGCTTCCCAGATGGCAGGGGCCGGGTCTGCTCCCTCCCAGTGCCCTGCCGCTCAGGACAGGCCCCTGATAGAGCGTGGAAGGGACGGATGAATCACGAAATGAAGGCGCAGAGAGAGCTACAGGCTCTCCTGCGTGAGAAGGAGGACCTGCGCACTCCGGCCACATGTGCCCCGTGGTCAAGCGCAGTCCGGGGCCCAAGCCAGAGGCTCACCTGCCCGACAGGCCGCAGGGTCTCCACAGTCAATGAGCAGGTAGCGAGGGCTTTCAGGGAGCAGGGGCAGGGAGGCCAGCTGGAGCGCCCCGGGCACCAGGCAGCTGGCCAGCAGCAGGGGCCAGGCCTGCGGGCCACCCAGGAGCTCCCTGGAGAGACAGGAGAGGCTGGGCCAGCGCCGCCTGGCCAGAGCCCTGTTCCCTCCCACCCCCGAGGGCAGCATCCACGTTCCCCTGTGCCTCCTCCTAGCTCTGGGTCGGACACCCAGCTAGGGACTCATGGCAGGGCAGGGCCACGGCCTCCCCTATCCCTGGCAACTCCTCTCTCCAGGGCTCTCCCCAGGGCACCAGGTACTGCCCTCGCCTCTCTTTTCTGGGACAAACAGTACACGCTCCCTTTCAAAGCCCAAACCTGCCCCCTGTCCTCTGTCCAGACTTGCCCCTGCTGCCTGGTCCTTCGGGGCTGGAAGAGGCTGACAGCACGCTGGCCAGAAGCCCATGGACGGCTTTCAGTGCCTTCGTCCAAGGAAGCCATGTCTGAACCTACTTGGGGGTAGGGGGAAGTTTAGGCTGCCCTCTAACCGCTCAGTATGCGTGGGGGTGGGGGTGGCGTGTACCTGAGTCCAACCACCTGACCCATCACAAGCCCCACGGCGGTGAAGATGGCAGAGGTCATGGCCACGGCCCCTCGGAGCTCCTTGGGGGCGCTCTCCCCCAGGTACATGGGCTGGATGTTCATGCCTACACCTGGCCGTGCAGGGTGACAGTCAGCTGCGGGCCAGGCCCCCAGGTTCCTCCCTCGGCGCTCTGGGGGTTCCTCCCCCCCTCGACCCCTTCCCCGCCGTCGGGCAAGGAGGACTCCCGTCCTCCCCCAGGACTCCGGGGAGAGAAGCCCTGGCCACCCTTGGGGAGTGGGAGGGGCAGGAGGGAGCCGATGCCCATCAGCTGTAGGCTGTCCCCCTCACACCTGCCCCAGGGAGGCCACTGGCGCCCAAGCACCCCATGGGGCGCCGGGACAGGCAGGCGCCCCCCTCCCGCCCACCCCAGAGGGTGACAGCTGGCAGTGCCGGAGCACCCTTCGTCTGCCAGGGAACACAGCTGGGGTGCTCCTGCAGCCCCTCCCTGCCCTCAGGTCGGGAAACAGGCCCCCGACAAGGCTCTGCCTCTCTGAGCACTGGCTGGGGGAGCTGAGAGGAGCAGGGTTGCGCTGATGGCCAGAAATTCTCAGAGGTAGCCTGCTCTTCCTGCAGACACTGAGGGAGGGGTTCCTTATGCGCTAGGAACTTGGGGCACAAAGGTACCGTCTGACCTGGCCCCTCTGTCCCTGAGCGTGGGCTGTTGTTAGTGACTTGCTTCGTGGCAAAGCTGACGGTGTGTGACTCCTGAGATCAGGCCATAAGCCTCCCCGGGACTCGCTTCTCGCGGGCGCCCCCCCCCCCACACGTGTGCATGTCTGTGCACACACACACACCCCTTCACACACATGCATGCGTGCGCATAGACACAGAGAGGCGTGCGTGTACACACACACACAGGCACACGTGCACACACACACACCCCTTCACACGCGCGCATGCGTGCGCACAGACACACAGAGGTGTGCACACACACACACACACAGAGGCACACGTGTGCACACACACACACAGAGGCACACGTGTGCACACACACACAGGCTCGCTGCCACCCATCACTTCCCCTGGAGGAAGCCAGCCGCCGTGCTGCGTGGACACTC
Source organism: Neotragus moschatus (assembly GCA_006410615.1). Classification (NCBI taxonomy): domain Eukaryota; kingdom Metazoa; phylum Chordata; class Mammalia; order Artiodactyla; family Bovidae; genus Neotragus; species Neotragus moschatus. Next base: position 65,881 of record SJYA01002242.1, read on the forward strand.
AGCAGCCCTGCTGGGAGACCCGCACAGGCTGGGGAGCACAGCCCCCTGGAAACAGCACACAAGGCCGACAGCATCTCAGCAGCAGGCCCAGCAGCTACGGCCAAACCTCAGATGACCGCAGCCCCGCCTGACATGTTACAGCCTCCCGAGCAGCCCCAAGCCAGGACCCCCCAGCTAAGACACTCTGGGTTCCTCACCCATAGAAACCGCAAGTGAGTCAGCGTTGCTGGCTTTAAGCCATTGAATTGTGGAGCGCTTTGTGTCACAGGAATAGACACCTACTAAAGACTTGGGCACCTGGCTGCATACACAGTGGGGCGTCAAGGGGACTGACGATGGCGCCCTTAAAAGCCCAGGTGGACACGCTCAAGTTTCTGCTCCACCCCCCACCCCTGCAGGAGCCCGAGGTCCCTGGCAGGCTCCTCGGCTTCTGTAGGGATGACCAGAGGTCTCCTCCTACATGCCTCTACACTTTGACCGCCAGGAAGCTCCCGGCTTAGCCTTCTGGGGATGTCTTTCCTCCCAGCCCTGTAGAGCGTTTCCTTTTATTCTAGCTCCGCTTCAACTGTCTAGCTATATGAGCCTTTTAAGATAAGTCATGAGTAAGTCATTCTGAAAAAAACGGTGACCACGCCTGGAAAAGAAATCAGTGGATGACAGGAGTACGGGGCAATGGGGAGGAAAGGCGACCCCCAGGCCCACTCCGTGCCTGCGCTGATGCCCACGAGCAGTCTTCCCAGCATGATCATCTCGAAGGAGCCCGCTCTGCGGCTGAAGCCAAACAGCGCCGCGGCGGCCAGCACAAAGACGTTGTTCACCAGCAGGGACTTCTTCCTGAAGCGGAACACAGGCGAGGCAGGCCCAGGTTCAGTGCCAAGGACGAGCCCCTCCCCAACAGGGACCCTTCCCTGCATCCACAGCCAGCCTGATCACGCCCGTGTGTGTGTGTGTGTGTGTGTGTGTGTGAGGAGTGTGAGCTGCCTGCATAGAAGTGACGCTGGCCACTGCAGCTGGGGTCGCCCATGGGATGCCCCCAGGGGCCAACCCATCCACAGCCCCAATGGGTGCCTGCTAAGTTGCTTCAGTCGTGTCTGACTCTCTGCAACCCCATGGACTGTGGGCTCCTCTGTCCATAAAATTCTTCAGGCAAGAATAATGGAGTGGGTTGCCATGCCCTCCTCCAGGGCATCTTCCCAACCCAGGGATCGAAGCCTGGTCTTCTGCACTGGCAGGTGGGTTCTTTACCATCTGAGCCACCAGGGAAGCCTCCCGTCCCCAGCATAGCCCCAGACTACTGTCCTTTCTGCCTCCACCGCAGCTTGAACGGACAGAACTCGTATTTCATGGGTTTTTCCCTACAGACCGAGCAGCGCTCTCCTCAAAGCCCTTCGTAAAGCAAGTGCCTAACATCTGACTGCTCAGACCCAGTGAAAGCCTAGGGAGGGAGGGAAGGGGAGCCAGGTAGCCTCCCACGTCCTCCATCCATTACAGTCACTGCCTAGAACAGGACATCTGGACGGCCCCTGCCCAGCTGGTTCAGTGGGACAGACTGGCAAACTGGGAAGAGGGCACTGGGCACATCATCCTGAGGTCACCACGAGAGCTCACAGGAGATCCTGAAGCTCAGGTCCTCATGGGGAAATGGGCCAGAAGCGGCTTGTAATTTTTAAAAAAGAAAAGGATGGGAATATCTCAGATGGCTTCTTTCCAGTTTGGAGGCAGCCTGTCCCTCGGTGGGTGTCGTGACCTGACACCTACCCCAGGTGATCTGCAAATCTGGGTGATCTGCAAACCAGGGTCCTGTGAGGGGAGTGTTTTCCACTGGGTCCAGACCAACTGCCAGATGCTCTGCCCTTCGACCCTTTAGACTGGGAAGACTGTAGTGCTGAAAGTGCCTCCAGAGAATCAGAACGCAAGACCTTGGACTTTGCAGCGAAGCCACAACTTCAGTGAATTATTATCTTCTTAACCTGAAATAACTCCCCCTGGTAGCGGAGAAACATCAGACTGGGGTGTCTGGCTGTTTTGGCCAGCTGAGTCCTGGTTTTCTGTTGCTTGCAGTTGACGCTTCTGTTAAATAGCCAAACACAACGTCTTACGCACGTCAGCTTCTGACAGTGGCGGTTACCTCAGTAGCGGTGGACGAGAGCCCACGGCACCTGGCGTCATCTCAGGAGCCTTGTGGTGCAGGAGCTGGTTGCTTCAGAGGGTAGAGCCTGCTGAACGGCCCAGGCCGGCAGGACTGTGGCACTCACTCCAGCGCCAAGACTGGGGTCACCCCAGTGGGCAAAGAGCTGCAGGCCCTGGAAGCGCTGACCCGAAACCGGACTGGGAGGTGGGAGCGTGGACGTCAGCGAGGCGGGTGACAGCGTGAGCGGCTCCAAAACTCCAGAGCAGACCCCTCCCTTGTTTCCAAGGCTCGGGGTCCTGTGCTCTAAACTAAACTCACCCAGTAGCTTCCTTTCCCTTGGTTAGTCTGTCTGTCCTCTGTCTCTTTTCCCGTGAGCGGTCTTGAGGGCAGTTAAGTTTACCATCAGCGTGTAGACGGCGGGACATTGAGAGGGCTGCAGGGCTGGCAGGCTGGCCGCCTCGTGGAAACCCCGCGTGCAGGCAGCTCAGCTCGGTTGTGTCGGCGCTGGTGGCCGAGGCGAGGCAGTGCCCTGGGCGGGCTCAGGAAGGGCGAGACTGGGTACCGTGAGGCGGCAAGCTGAAGATGCAGGAGAATACTGCTGACACGCTGGGCGGCCAGCCAGCCGAGGAGGGGATGGCGGGAGCCTGGCCTGCCTGCCCTCCTGCCGTCTCGGCCAGTAACAAGCCGCCTCCCAGGACTCTGAGCCAGAGCGCAGACGTTGCAGTCTCAGTGTGGCCGGAGCTCGCGCGCTCAAGGCGACCCCCGCCCCGACTCCCCAGGAGAGCCCAGGCTGCAGGCCTGCCCTCCCCAGGCCGGGCTTCTGTCTGGTGAGCTGCCTCAGGGTCCTCCGCGCTCTCACAGCGTTCCATGCCTCAGAGTCCGTCTCCTGCTTGCGACCCAAGAACTGCCTCAGGTGGATACAAAGGGGGCCTTGGGGAGAAAGCGCCTGTTCATGGTCCGTCTAGTCAAACCCATGGTCTTTCCACGAGTCATGTGTGGACGTGAGAGTTGGACCATGAGGAAGGCTGGGCACCAAAGAATTAATGCTTCTGAACTGTGGTGCTGGAGAAGACTCTTGAGAGTCCCTTGGACTGCAAGGAGATCCAACCAGTCCATCCTAAAGGAGACCAGTCTGGGGGTTCATTGGAAAGACTGATGCTGAAGCTGAAGCTCCAATACTTTGGCCACCTGATGCAGAGAGAGCTGACTCATTGGGAAAGACCCTGATGCTGGGAAAGGTTGAAGGCGAGAGGAGAAGGGGGCGACAGAGGATGAGATGGTTGGACGGCATCACCGACTGGATGGACATGAGTTTGAACAAACGCCAGGAGTTGGTGATGGGCAGGGAGGCCTGGACACGGCTGAGCGAGCGCTGCTTTGCGTTGCGTTGCGCTGCTTTGCGCTGCGTTGCGCTGCATTCCCCTGTCAGACGTGGGTCCTCCCTCCCTCCCAGCGGGGACTCTTCCTCTCCCATGTGCCCGGAAATGTGGGCTTCTTGGTGACGCGGCAGGCAGAGCCAGGGCCGGTGCAGAGCTGACCTGGGGCTGGGCCTGCCAGGTGACCTGCTGCCACCCCTCAGCCCATGGACCAGGGTGCCCCTTGTTGAGAGGCACTTGGGGGTCCATGGGAAGCACTCACCTTCCCAGCGTGACAGCCAGGGGCCCAGCGAGCAGCGCCCCCAGGAGGCCCCCGAGGGGGTACAGGGACACGATGAGGGACCACACAAGCAGGACCAGGTGGTCGGGCAGCGGCTGGCCGGTTCGCGTCCGCCACGTCTCATTGGTGAATTCCTGAATGTGCTGTGGACACAGATGCCGGTCAGCACCCCCCACCCTGGGGTGGGTGCTCCCCACAGCAGGCCTTCTCCCCCAGGCCCTGCCCCACAGGGCAGGCAAGCCTCCCCAGCCACCCTGCCCACTGCTGGGGGGACGGAACTCCCCTGAGTGCGGGGCACTGTGCCGTGTTTGTCGCAGTGTGTCCTGGAGCTCAGAGACGGCCAGTGTCCATGTGGCCCCTCTGAGCCCAGGATCAGCCCCGTCTCTCCCCCAGTCCCACCTGGGCCACATCAGCAGGCTCCCCCACGGGCCAGCTTTCTGATCGACTTGGTCAAGCATCAGCAGGGTGCCAGAGAAGCCAGAGGGGTGTTTGTCCCTAGGGCTCTGTTCCTGGATGGGAAGTGAGTTCACTGACAGCTGCTCTCTTGCATCCTAACCCTAACCCCAAAGGGACGGGAAGGCCCCAGTTCCATCCTGGGACCTTTTTTCCTGCAGCCCCAGCTATGTGACAGGACACATAACCTCCTCAGTCAGGCGGGTCAGAGGCAGCTTCTATCACTGGGGCTGAGAGATGCCGCCTTTCTGTAGGCAGTCGGTGCGCATGGGCACAGCCCTGGCGAGCTTGCTGGGGACTCAGAGACGATGGGACCCCGAGAGGAGACCAGCAGGAGGCTGAGTCCAGCTGGGAGCTTNGGACACATAACCTCCTCAGTCAGGCGGGTCAGAGGCAGCTTCTATCACTGGGGCTGAGAGATGCCGCCTTTCTGTAGGCAGTCGGTGCGCATGGGCACAGCCCTGGCGAGCTTGCTGGGGACTCAGAGACGATGGGACCCCGAGAGGAGACCAGCAGGAGGCTGAGTCCAGCTGGGAGCTTGCTGAAGGAAGGCTTCAAGCAATTGATGGTATCTGGGTGGCTCTTGAGGGGCTTCTGCAGGAGGGGCAGGGAGGGCTTGGCCCAACAGGGTGTCTGTGTTTAACTGCTCTGGGCACGGAGTTGGGGGAATCAAGGCGGGAGACACGTGGACAAGTTCAGGCCCCAGGAGGCCTTGGACTTTAGGCAGATGTGTGTGTGTGTGTGTGTGTGTGTGTGTGTGTGTGTGTTTCTCAGTCATGTCTGACTCTTGGAGAACACATGGACTGTAGCCCACCAGGCTCCTCTGTCCATGGAATTCTCCAGCCAAGAAGCCTGAAGTGTGTTGGCATTCCCCTCTCTGGGAGATCTTCCTGACTCAGGGATTGAACCCGGGTCTCCCGTAGTGGAGACAGATTCTTTATCATATGAACCCCCAGGGAAGCCCTCAGGTAGATGAGTCTGTCCCTAAGCCTACAGGCACTGGGAGTCACAGAAGGTTTCTGAGCAGGGCAGTGGTTTGATCAGACTTGGGAGGACCTACAGGGGGAGAGGCTGAAGGCAGGGAGGCCAGTGGGGAGGCGGGGTGAGAGATCCAGGCAGGAGATGGGTCTAAACTCGGATCATGGCGGAGACCCAAGAAGAAACGGCTGGAAGCCAGAGGCCGTCAGGAAGGACTCGGTGTTTTTCCAGGAGGGAGGGCGGAGTCAGGGTGGACCTCCTCCCTGGGGGAACGGGGGAGTCCTCTGCGGACATCAGAGACACAGGAGCACGTGTGAGTTTCAGGGGAGATTGCAGAGCTGGATTTGAACTCCCAGGGCCTGGGGAGCAGCCCGGTGGAGGCGGAGGCGTGGGAGGAAGCTCCACCAAGCGGATGGCGGCCTGCAGATGTGACGTGGGCCGCTGTTGACGCTGGGGTGGTGACAGTGGGCACACAGGGTACGTACCAAGGTCGGAGCATTGATAACGGAGAGGTTGTAGCCGAATTGGAACGTTCCACCAATACCAGCCGCACAGATGGTCAGGAGCAGGACCCTGCCCTGAGCCTGAGGAGAAAGGAGAGGACCCAGTGGCCGACGGCAGCCGCCACCTTCCCCCCGCGGGGCTGCAGCCCACCAGTCCCAGAATGGCAATCTGTCTGAAGCTGGTGGTGGCGACGTCCCTGCTTTGCAGATGGAGAAACAGAGGCAGAGAGGAGTTGCCTAGGCCAAAGAGCACAGGGCAGGCAGCAGAGATGCCCCTCGCCTTCTGCTCTGAGCCTGGGATCCTGACAGCATTTTCCTGAGATGGACAGCCATTCCCGGTCCCCTACCCCAGTCTTGCCCAGCTGCCCCCCAGGCATGCCTTCTATGACTCAGGAGACAATACCCTGAGCTGGGACCCCAGGGGAGTGGAGCTCTGTGAAGCTTCTCCACAGACTGGCTGGGCACCCCCCTCTGTTAAGAGAAGGGGCCACGTGGACCTACATGTGTGCGGACCTGGGAGGCACCTTGAGCCGCAGAGAGCAGCCGGAGCCCCGCTGATGCTGATGGCGACTTCCAGGCTGGGGGCAGCCGGTGCGCACACACCTGGTACAACAAGAGGGCATCTTCTCGTCCTACAGCAGCACCCCTAGACAGGCGGGTGACTCCCTAAGGCACCCCCAGGAGGCTCAGCGCCCTGATGCCTCATTGTTAGGTTGGTGAGCTTTCCTAGGGATTCACCATCTATTTAGAGTTTGCCTCTTATATATATTTTTTTTAAGATTTTTTTTTACACTTTTTAAAATTTATTTTTAATTGGAGAATAATTGCCTTACAGTGTCGTGTTGGTTTCCGCTGTACAACAGCGTGAATCAGCTCTAAGTATACCTATATCCCCTCCCTCTTGAGTCTCCCTCCCACCCCCTACTTAAGGATTTTTTTGATGTGGGTCATTTCCTTAAAGTATTTATTAAATTTGTTACAACACTGCTTCTGCTTTATGTTTTGGGTGTTTTTTTTTTTTGGCGGAGAGGCATATGGATCTTAGCTCCCAGGACCAGGGATCAAATCAGCACCTCCTGCGTTGGAAGGTGAAGTGTTAACCACTGGACCACCAGGGACACCCCCGTCTTGTCATTTTTGATCACAAAAGAGTGTGTTCATTAAGGGGCTTCCCCGGTGGCACAGCGGCAAAGGATCCGCATGCACTGCCGGACACACAGGAGACCCGGGTTCGACCCCTGGGTCAGGAAAATCCCCTGGAGGAGGGCACGGCAACCCACTCCAGTACTCTTGCCTGGAGAACCCCATGGACAGAGGAGCCTGGTGAGCCACAGTCCGTGGGGTCGCACAGCGTCAGATACGACTGAAGCAACTTAGCATGCACACACACGCGCACACACACACACACACACGCTCATTAAATCCTTTGAAAGCTCAGTACACACTGAAGGTTCTCCACTCTCCCAAAGAACAGTAACCTGCTTCCCTCAGATATTTCACGAGACACTCACAAAGTGGTTAACTGTACGAACGTCGGATTGTTGATCTGGCAAACTGTCCCCCAGGTATAAAGTACTCTGTCATATTTATCACTTTTTAAATATTTAAATACGAGTTTCATGGCAGANCCCAAAGAACAGTAACCTGCTTCCCTCAGATATTTCACGAGACACTCACAAAGTGGTTAACTGTACGAACGTCGGATTGTTGATCTGGCAAACTGTCCCCCAGGTATAAAGTACTCTGTCATATTTATCACTTTTTAAATATTTAAATACGAGTTTCATGGCAGAAGGATGTTTGGCTCAGGACTTTGTGAAAATTTTCCAGAGCCTGAAGGCTACTTATTCATCCGAGTGCCTGGCCCAGCCGGGAACTGAGATGCGGGGCAGATTCGCGGCGGGGTCGGGGGGCGCGGGGCGCGGATGGGGGCGATGAAGGGGTTGGAATCAGATCTGCTTCCACCGGATGGTGAGAAACTGGGCTGGGGTGGGGAGGCGGGGGAATAGGCTCCCAGGGCGGGCCTTGCCAAAGATATTGCCACCAGTCTGCGGGCAGGTCTGTGCTGGGCACCCTGGCCGGCAGCCAAGCTCCTATAAGGCTAAGTGACTTCCTCCCAAGCCGGAAGCCAGGTGGGAACCCGAGAGTCCGATCCCGCTGGAGTCAGGAGGAAGCGCCCTAATGGGCTGCCTGCGGTGAGAGTCTCCATGGGAGCGTAGATCCGCAAGAAGCGGCAAATCACCCGAAGAGAACTGAGCCCATGCGGCAGGGCGGGGGCTGGCAGGTCGCCAAGGCAGCATAAATTACTTAATTCCCTGAGACCGTGCATGGAGACCGCCTAGGCCTGCGGCGACTGGTTATGAAAGCCTTCAAACATGAACTATGGTGGGGAGGAGTCATTCACTGAGTAAGGATGGCTTGCCTTCCCACTCGGGGCAATAAATCTACGGTTCTAGGTGCTGGGGATACAGCAGTGAACCAAAGAGACGAAATCCGGGATCTCACGGAACTTTCCTTCCAACGGGGGAGCGACAGGCTCCAAATGAACAAGGAAAACACGTAGTGTGTCAGCTGGCAGAGACAGAGAGAGGGGAAGGGGAGGGGGCGGGGTCTGGGGCGTGGTCAGGGAAGGCGCCCGGAGTTGAGGGGGTGCCCGCGCGAAGACCAAGAAGATGAGGGGAGGCGGCGTGCAGGGCTCTGAAGGGACTCCGCGGGGTCCGGCCCTGGCGGGGAACCCCCAGGGATAGGGTGGTGGGCGGTGTGGACATGCTCTTCCGGACGCCTGGCTCCCTGGGTGAAGCAGCAGTGAATGGAGACGGAGTTTAGGGGGAGCGTGGAGATGAAGGTGGGAAACAGGCCCCGGACGGGACGAGGAGCGGGTGCAGTGGGCCAGGGGTGCTGAGTCTGGGGGCGCTGTCCGGCCCGCACGAGAATCTAAGTGATGCTGGTGGGGGACAGGTCCAGCATCCTGCGCCCCAGCCAGACCTTCGCCCGAAGCGGACCCGAGGGGAAGGCGAGGCGCATGTGCGGTGGGCGAAGGCTGGAGCCAGGCGCACCTTAACGCGCGCACAGGGCGTGAGGGGTGGGGGGCCCACGAGCTGGTCTCCAGGGTCCGAGGCTATATCGGGGATGAGGCGGCTCGCGCGCATCCTCCATCCCCCAGTTTCGCAGCTCCGAGGACCAGCCCGGGCCCACCTCTGCAGAACGGAAGGGAGCCCCGATCCGGGGACTTCTAGCCCAACAGCCTGACTCCGCCCCCGCAGGTCTTGGCCGGCGGCTCTCATCAGCGAGCTCGGGACTCGCCTGAAATCCCGGCCCTGGTTCCCCGTGCCCTGCCCCGCTGCGGCCTCCGAACCGACTTTCTGCCGGTCCCTGCCGCGCCTTTCTGTGGACCTCCGCCGCCGCCCCTTCCGGCCCCTCTTCGGGGCCGCCTCTCACCTCCATCTGGCGCCCCCGCCCTCTGTCAGGTTCCGGGAGACCCCTGTCCCCGGATGGGCCCCGTCCCCGGGAGGTCTCTGTCCCCGGGCACTCTGAAGCCGAGCCCTTGATTCTGCGCGCTCCTCCAGCCCAGGTGTCCCCGCCCTTTCCCCGGAGGAGGGGCAGGATTCGGAGGGACGAAACGCCGACCCACCAGTCTCCGGAGCGCTCTCATCTGTCAGTCTCCGGCAGAGCCGCGGTTGGGAGAGCGGGTCTCGGTTTGCCGCCCAGGCACGCATTGTATGCGAGGCCGCGCTGGCCCCGGAAACAGGATGAGACCAGTCCAGCGGACTTTGTGAGGTGAGCAACTAGCAGGTCCGCTGGGCCGGATTAATCTTTCATTTCTCAGGGCTTCTCAGGTCCTGCGTGAATCCAGGAGGTCGATTAAGGTCAAATCGAAACCAGACCTGCCAAAGATGCTATTTGTGGTCATGGAAACAGAGACCCGAAAGTCGCCCGAGGAGGTCATCTGAGCGACGACGGTGACAGGCCGCAGGCCGCCAAGTGACGATGCGGTATTCCTCTCGCTGCTGCTTGGGTTTTATTTCGTTGCTCTGAACTTTTGAAGCGTCATGTATTTTTAAGGAAAAATACACAAGATAAAATATTAGCAGTTGCTAAGTGCTCGCCTCTCTGCGTCTCTTGCGATGGTCCACTGCTGTGGTAGCACCCACTCCGCACCCCCCACCCCTGGAGACCTTGCTGGAGTCAGCTCCCCCCACCCCCTCAGTGCGTGGGCTCCCCAGACGCTAATTATTATCCTTGAGCAAGGAAGCTTGAGGTTTCNCTCCTGGAAGGTCGAGTCTCCTACCACGCTCAGAAGGCCAGGCCCCGGTCACCCCCTCTGCTGGGCAGCCCTGAGGCAGCCTACCTGGACTGTGTGTCCGTTTTACCCTCCTGCCACGAGCAGCTGCTACCCAGCGAGTTCCGGGATCAGTGCTAAAAATATCCTGCGACCCAGACAGGAAGGGCCACTGGGGACCCAGCTGCTCCTGGGGGCACAGGCTGGAGCTGCGGTGGGGCCCACCCCCAGCAGTGGGGGTGGGGGGAAGGCCTCGTGAGGGTGCCCCGTCATCCACAGGAAGACTCCATGCCCCCAGCACTCACCGTGTCTCTGCTTCAGGCCTGGGCTGTGTTCGGAATAAACTAACATTTAAAAACTGAGCGCACAGGGCCCTAAGAGAAGGTAGGTGAGCTCTGGTCCCTTCAGGGAGGCTTCCTGGAGTGGGGGGTGGGCATTCCAGCACCCTCTCTCTCTCTCTTTTAACAGAACACTGAGGATGGTAGGGAAGGAAGTGAGTGAACAAAGGAGTCAGATCTGGGAGTCAGATCTGGGCCGTCCCAGGAGAGGAACGCTGACTCAGGGGTGGGGGAGGGCTGGAGGGTTCCCTGTGGGAGGGTGAGTGGGCAGGGATGGCCCCCGGTCTCGGGGTTGTCCCTGGGGGCTCGCGAGGGTCTCTCCTGGTGTGAGAGCCAAGAGGAAGGCGGGCACTGCGGGCAGGCAGAGGGTGCTGTCCCACCTGTAGGACAGGGGAGGAAGGGGGGGGTCTCCAGACCTGGGCACTCGAGCTCCCTACTCTGCAGCAGGCAGGAGCCCCAGGCCAGCAAGGGGACACTGGCCTCTCCCCCACGGTCCTCAGCCCAGGAGCGAGGAGGCGGCCCTGCTGCTCAGGACAGACAGACTGGGTCGAAGCCGCCAGCATCCAGCACGCCACCTTCCCGGCTCAGCCTGGCTCCCAGGGAAGTGTGGAGCCCGGGGCCTCTTTCTCATGAACCATAGTCTGGAGGTGCCGGGGGTGGGAGCTACGGATCCGGTGCCTCCAGAGCAGCCTGTCCTGGGCCTGATCCTGGGCGGGAAAGCCCGGACACGCGGCAATGGCCTGCCCCAGGTCCTGCTCTGCCTCCTACGGGACCCGAGTCCCCACCTGGGGACCCCCCGGGCTCTCCGGGAGAGGCCCCTGCAGGCAGGACGGAAGGTCTGCGTAGATCCTGAGCTGTCCCCGTCACGTCTTGGCCCCGACCCGGGGCTCCCAGCCTCCCAGGAGTGCGCTTCCTCAGCCCCAAACCAGGCTCCTGCCTGATCGCCCCGTGAAGGGGAGAGACAGGCCCTCTATCCCATGACGACCCCTCCGTTAGCCCCGCCTGACCCCTGCAGAGGGCCAGCCAGTGCCTGCTGCTGACTGCTGGCAGGCCGGAACGCCTCCCCTTCCCCACGCGCACAGGAAGCCCGACCACTCTCGCCAGCTCCTTCAAGCCTGGTGGCACCTGCCGGGGTGTCTGAGGCCCTGGACCCCTGGCCTGCAGCCATACTTCCAGCTGGGTGGGCTCTGCTCCTCCGGGTTCACCTCCAGGCTGACCTAGGTCTGCTCGGCTGGGAAATGGACGCTGCCTGAGGGGGGGGGTTCTCAGCCTGCTCCCACTGCCCAGCCTTCCATCGCCTTGATCCAACTCCTGGTGTATCAGATTGGCCTCTCCTCATGCCTGAACCAAATGCACACCCCCCCTTCATCCGCGCCTCTTCCTCCCCCTCCCTTCCCAAGCGGACCTCCAAGAGCACTCCCCAGGGACTCCTCTTAGCCCTCCCGTGATCCATCGGAGACAACCAACTTGGCTGGTCGTCTCCACTCTGGTCTCCTTGGGGGGACTCAGGGCCCCGCCCAGGGCTTTCCTCACCTGTCACGCTGGAGTCCGAGGTTGAGCTCCTGTTTGGTAAAAGTCTGCACACTTCCTCTCCCTTGTGGCCACTGTTATCCAGGGCCGTTGGCGAGGCTGCACATCTCAGAGACTTCCCAGGCCACGTGTCCCAGGGCCTCCCACCGCCTGGCCCCTGCAGCCCTGTCCTGTCTCTGCAGCAGCCTCCCTGGTTGTCCATCTTCTCTCTCTAGCTCACGAGGGTCGAGCTGGCTGGGCCTGGCCTCGCACCTCGGGCACCTCACGTGGGCCCAAGGCTGCATTGGTCCATTGAAGACTGGCACCCACACTTGAGCCGCCTGCCTGGCCTCTCTGCCACGTGGATGTTTCCACGCGGACGTCATAGATCCCCCAGATTCAGTGAGGCCAGAACAGGACGCTCCACCCGCCTGCCCTCCCCGTGAGCGCTCTCCAGCTCAGGAACAGCCACTACCTTCCATCTCCCCCATGGCTCCGTCCCTAAAGTCACCTTCGACTCTGTCTTACAGCTCCATCCAGTCTGCTGGCAAAACCCACATCCCGTCCCTCCTGGTCCTCCAGGTTCTGTCCTGCCCAAGCCACCAGCATCCCTGGCATCCTCTGCCTGCCCCCGCATTCCTCTGGCCTTCTGCTGTCCTCACAGCAGCCACAGGCATCTTTTTAAAGTGACAAGCATCACTTCTTCACAGAGCCTTCCCAGATCATCCCATCTGGCAGGCCCGCTACCCAACCCTCCAGCCTCCACTTGGCTCTTATCTCCATCAGCGCACTGTCTTGCCAACACCAGTTCTCATCTTAGCAGGAGCCCCTGACCCTGCAGTCTCCTTGGCTACACCAGGAGAGATAGCATCTTTTGTTGGCCACCATGTCTCCAAGCATCCAGAACAGTGCCTGGCACACAGTCCATGCTCAATAAACTATGGCCTGCGTTCATTAGAAGGAATACATGGAGTTTCTCTTTTCCACCCAAGTAACGAGTCTCTCTCCAGCCGTCCACTTGTGCCAGCCGGTCTCGGCACCTTCTCTTCCCACCAGTGCTGCAGGTCCCCAGTCTGCCCCTCCCCTGGTGGCCCTCACTGGGGCTTCCCAAAGGAACCAGCAGTTTCAGTGGGGCCTGGGCTTGCAGGGAAATTTGGACACAGCGGCCGAGCGTCTCCCTTCCTGCTCTGGTTCTCAGAGAGGACAGCCTGGGACTCCAGCCAGGCCAGGTAGGGTGGCTGAGCAGGTTGGTCCAACTCCAGGCTCCGCCCCGCCCATGCCCCACCCACGCTGCTTGGGCGGAGGCCAGGACGTGGCGGACCGGGGTTGGGGGCCGGGCGGGAGGCTGCGAGGCAGCACCTCTCAGTCTCACGGGGGTGGGGGGGCCCCCTCTGACAAGTGCTCGTAGCCTTAGCTGTCCCCGCTACCGGCAGCCCCTAAGTCCCCTAAGAGCTCAGTTCCTCGGTGGCCACACCTTCTCCCGCGCCGCCGCCGAGGGCACCACAACACGCGCCACGTGCTCCATCGTGGGGCCTGCTCATTGGCCCCGAGTTACGCCCCGCCCACGCCCCGCCCCGCCCCTGTCCCTCCACTATCTCTTCCTATTGGCTATCTGCCCCAGAGCCCCGCCCTCCAGCCGTGGGCGCGCCCCACCGCAGGTGCGGATTGGCTGAAGGCGGGTGGGCGGGGCTTGGAGGCGGATTAAGAGAGTGCAGCAGGCCGACCGCGATGCCTGGGAAGCGTCCATGGCGTGGCAGGGGCTGGCGACCGAATTCCTGCAGGTGCCAGCGGTGACGCGGACGTACACCGCGGCCTGCGTCCTCACCACCGCCGCCGTGGTGAGCCGGGGCGGCAGTGGGGGAGCGCCGCCGTGGTAACCGCCCCCGGGGGTTGCCAAGTTACGATTGGACCCTCCTCCTGCTCCCCCAGGGTGGGTGGGTCGGGGGGCAGTTTCTAAGATCTCCTGGTTCTGCAGCAGCTGGAACTCCTCAGTCCCTTCCAGCTCTACTTCAACCCGCACCTCGTGTTCCGGAAGTTCCAGGTGAGGCCGCCCCGCCCGTTGCACTTGCTGGCCCAACCCTTCCTGCCCAGCGCTGCTGGCCTGACCGCCCCCCACCCCGCCGCACCCCACGCAGGTTTGGAGGCTCATCACCAACTTCCTCTTCTTCGGGCCCCTGGGATTCAGCTTCTTCTTCAACATGCTCTTCGTGTATCCTGCGCCGTGATGGAGGCGGGAAGCGGGGGCGGGGGGCCGGGCGGGAGGCAGCGGGCCCAGAGAAGCTGAGCCCCTCCAAGGGGCACGCTTCCTATACCAAAGCCGCAGGTTCCGCTACTGCCGCATGCTGGAGGAGGGCTCCTTCCGCGGCCGCACGGCCGACTTCGTCTTCATGTTTCTCTTCGGGGGCGTCCTGATGACTGTATCCTTCCCGGGCTCGGGGACCTGTGGGTCCGGGCCTGTGCTGGCCCTGGGGCCCTGCTTGAGCACCGGCCGCAGAGGGAGTTGCGCCCCCGAGCTGAGGGTGTTTTTGAGCTTACATCACGTGCTCAGCTGCGGGTGCCCCTGTGGAACTCCAGGGCTACACCCAAACTACCACAGGGCAGGGTGCTCAGGAGCTGAGCCCTGAATGCAGGTAGCCAGGAGGATCTAGGGCAGGCCCCGGAGCTGGGGTCAGGTGGAGAGGCAGGGCAGATCAGGTGGCCCCTGGAGGCCACGATTTGGTCTTAGAGTGGGAAGCGAAACCAACTAGCTTGAGGGTTTCAGGGGTTTAGGAAGTCAGAGGGGCCCTGGGCAGGAGACAAGACCTTGACTCTGGCCCAGCTACTGGGGCTCCTGGGCAGCCTCTTCTTCCTGGGCCAGGCCCTCACAGCCATGCTGGTGTACGTGTGGAGCCGCCGCAGCCCTGGGGTGAGGGTCAACTTCTTCGGCCTCCTCACCTTCCAGGCGCCGTTCCTGCCCTGGGCGCTCATGGGCTTCTCAATGCTGCTGGGCAACTCCATCCTGGTGGACCTGCTGGGTGAGCCTGCTGTCCAGGGAGCCCGCCCCAAGTTGGGTGTGCTGGGCCAGAGCCTGGTCCTCTCCCTGTCCCCCACCGCTCTCCCCGCTGCTGGTGCCCCCATTCTTCCAGCCCCTCCAGCAAGCCAGCCTATCGGTTTTACTTCTCTGAGCCTGACCCATTCGCTGGTGCTTGTGTGGGGCCCGACGCGGTGGGGGTGGGTGTCTCAGGGTGCCTGCTTCATGGCTCCAGTTCCTCGAATGTCCTCAGGCCTGACCTCCTCCCAGGTTCTGCCCACTTCTGGGCCAAGCCTGGCCCCATGCTGGGCTGACCAGCCGGGCAGGGCATCGGTCACCCGAGCTCTGGGGGCTTCAGGGCTCTGGTGGGTGGCCTCAGCACTGGCGGCTCTCCCACAGGGATTGCGGTGGGCCACGTCTACTACTTCCTGGAGGACGTCTTCCCCAACCAGCCTGGAGGCAAGAGGCTGCTGCTGACCCCCAGCTTCCTGTGAGTGCTGACAGCCTTCCCCACCCCCTTCCCCAGATGGCTCTCCACCCCATGGGGGGGGACCCTGCCAGCTGCAGCTCAGCGTAGGCCCCTCCCCACAGGAAACTGCTACTGGATGCCCCAGCGGAGGACCCCAACTACCTGCCCTTCCCCGAGGAGCAGCCAGGACCCCTGCAGCAGTGAGGACGACCTCACCCAGAGTCGGGTCCCCCACCCTCACCCCTGGCCTGCGACGCAGCTGCCTGTCCTGGAGGCTGGGCCTGGGCCCGGGCCCAGGGCCCCCACCCTGAATAAACAAGTGACCTGCAGCCTGTTCCCCACAGCACTGGTTCTCCTGCCACGGCCGGCCTCTCCACGCGGGGCAGGTGTTGCTGGCCAAGAGCCAGGGCACCAAGCCTGACCTGCTCTCCGGCCCAGCACAGGTAGCACAGCTGGAGGCCCAGAGAGGGTCCAGCACCTGCCCAGTCGCCAGCAGAGCTCTGAGCACAGAGGGCAGCCCTGCCCCGTTCTCACCCCCGCCCCCCGCCTGTGCTGCACCTCAGCTCCCACTGCCGGGGCTCGGATCTCGGGCAGGGCTGGGGCTGGGATGCTGGGCTGTGCTGAGCTTTGGCTGTGGGGGCCCTCCATTGACACCTCCTTGGGGTCCTCCTGTCCCGAACTAGCAACCCTCAAGGGGCGCACTGCCTCATTTCCCAGCCAGGCCACTGAAGGACGGGCCAGGTGCAGAAGAGGGCCAGGCCCTTTCTGTGATTCCGAAGCCTCAAGTGTCACGTTTGCAGAGTCCAGTGGCTGAGGCAGAGGCCTCTGGGAAGCTCTGCCCCTGCCGCTTGCAGCTGAGGCCCGCGGGAGCCTCACCTGGAACCCAGCTCGTGGGCATCGGGGGACCAGTCCACACGGTGGTTTACCCCTGCGTCGGCACCAGCCGCCGCCGGCTGTCACTTTCACAGAGGATAAAAGGACTCACTGTGGAGTCGGACCTTAATGTTGTCGGGAAACCTCTGGCCCAGCAGCGGGCCCGGCAGTGGGTAGGCAGGTGAAGGCTCCGTCCCGGGCCTCTCCCAGGCAGGTGCCGCCTGGCCAGCAGGGGAGGCAGGCAGTGTCACCTCCCACCGGCTCTGGGGCTCAGGCCACCTCCTGCTGTGGCCGGAACCTCCCCGCTAGTGGTGGAGCCCAGTGTCCGCGAGGCCAGCTGGGCCTGGAGCCTTTCTCTCTGAAGCCCTGCCGTCCCCTTGCCCTTTATGGAGGATAAGAGGCTGGAGCACAAGTTCCTAGGATGTGCTCACGAGACCCCCAAGCCCAGGGGCGAGGCCCATCGCAGCCCACCCCCCAGCTGGAAACTCTCAGAGCTCTGCCCCTCCCGCTGCGAGGCCCCCGCCGTGTTGGTGCCAGCAACGGAAGGGGCAGGGCCCGGGCCCATGGGCTTAATGCAACTGGGCCTGGGCCACCTGCGGGGCGTGGTCCTGGGAGGAAGCCCTCAGGTGCCACCCTCCTGGGTGCCACATCCAGGTTGCGTGGGGACCTGTCCACGTCACAGAAGACGCAGGGTCACATGGTGAGCTGGCACTGGGCCCCGACGGACACCGGCCGCAGGTGGAGGTGGGCCCCAGCTCTCCTGTCAGGCACGTGGTGCTGGGAGGTGTGGCCAGAGTGGTGCCCACCGGCTGCTGCAGAACAGGTGGGCACAGGCCCACCAACAGCGCCCGCACAGGACAGGGCCCTCGCAAGCGCCAGAGAGGCCAGGCTCCTGGCTGGGGGCCAGGCTGGGACTGACAGGCAGCCCTGCCCTCTGCACCCCACCACTTCCCACCCGCCCAGGACTCCAAGGACTTGCTGAGCTGGGCGGGTGGGAGCCACAGGGAGTCCAACTGCTGGTGGGGGCAGGAGGGGTGGCCCGCAGGGCTGAGTGGAGCCCTGGCCCTGCTCATGGTTGTGGGGGTGGGAGGTCTGGGGGCACCCTAGCCCTGCTGAGGCCCAGCTGGGACGTGCGCGCAGGAGGGTGAGGGCCAGCCCGTGCCATGCTGCCCCTGTTCTCAGCTCCGTGCCACCACTTTGAAGAAACAGAACCTGTTGCCTTTTTATTTAGAAAGTGTTGCTTGCCCTGCCTGGGGCTTCTATACAAAAAACAAACACAGCTCAACATGGCCTCTCCTGACCAGAGACGGGCAGTGGGGACTGGGGCTCAGCAGACGGAATGTGTCCCTGGGTGGCGGGGGACCAGGAGGCCCCTGGCCCGTTCCTCAGGATGGCCGGGCTGCCCCTGCCTGGTCCCTGCCGAGCCAGAAGATGGAGAAGAGGTGGGCCGATCTCCAGACGCTCCCTGGGAGCCAGGCGCTGCGGGGTGGTCACCAGGCCGGGGCTGTGTTGGCCAGACGCCTCATCCGTCTGCGAGAGGGAGCGGGCAGTGAACCCTGGATCTCTCAGGCAACCGAGTGAGGGGGCAGGAGCCCCTAGCCCCTCCCTCTGCCGCTCTGCTGGGTGGGGCCCCGAAGCCGCCCTCTGTCCCCCCGTCCCCAGGGAGAGTGACCCTGCTCTGGGCTGAGGTCAGACCTGCCCGAGGGCTAGCCTGGGACCCCTCGCCCAGGGCCGTCCCGCCTGGAAGGGGCTGGGGCAGCACCTTGTGTTCCGGTCCTGGTCCCGGATCTTCTTCTCCATCTCCGCGTCCGTCAGGGTCTCCAGCAGCGGGCACCACTGGTCTGCGTCCCCCGTGTTCCGGATGGCAATCTCCACCGTGGGCAGGGGGTTCTCACTGTGGAAGACGGGAGAGGCAGACAGTTCACAGAGCAGCTGCAGGAGAGGCCCCAGAAAGCGTCCACCCCGCGGGCAGACACGATGTGGAGCCTGGTTTCTGCGCCCAGCTGCCGACACAGGGTGGCTGGGCACGCTGCCAACATGGCATCTCCAGATCTGCACATGGGGAGGGGTCCACAGGATACTGCTGCGGGCCCAGCAATTCCCAGTGGATCTTCGGGGAGGAGGAAGGCCGTCTGCCCTGCTCAGTGTCCAGGAGAAAGGAAAGCAAAGGAGTCCATCTACCCAGGAGTGGAGTCCCAGGGCCCCTGTCTTGACCAGCCCGCAGGGGGCCCCTGGGCCCACGTCACAGGGGCCCCGAATCCATAAGCCCTGACTGCTCCATCCCAAGGCCCCTCAAAGATGTGCCCAGACTCCATCCGAGGAGTCTGCACACCCTCTGGCGAAGTGGACTCAGGGCTGGGGTCAGCCTCGCCAAGCCGCTGCCTCGGCCAGGAGAGCCAGGCCCAGCCCACCGGCGAGCCTCAGCCGTGCCCTCGCCTGCCCTGCCTGCAGCTGCCACGCTGGCCTCTGGGTCCTCTCCTGTGGCCTCCTGCTGGGCCACTGGTGCTCGGCCCCAGGAGTCAGCCCCCAGAGGGAGGGTGGGGGGTCCCCAGGGGACAGCACAGGAAAAAAACAGGCCCCTAGTCTTGGTTTTAACTCATCTGGAAAATGGGGACAGTGTCCTTGCTGCGAGAAGTTTCAGCGGACCACTGCCACGAAACATCCAGCACACATCCACTGCATGGGGGCTGGGGCCTGAGCCGGTGCCCCTGAGTCCCAGGCTGGTGGCTGGGCCGCCCTGGCCAACAGCTGCTTCCCAGTCGGGCAGTGCTGCGGCAATCCAGAAGCCAGCACTACAGACCCAAACGTCACTCCTCACGTTGCAGGCTCCCAGCTGCCTTCCTCGGGGGCAGGAGACATAAAAGTCACCAAGCCCACGCCGACGGGAGCAAATATGTCTTCCTCTAAACTTAACAAGCGCGGGTCCTGGAGGCCCTGTGTTTACCTCCCCACTGCATCCCAGGGGGTTGTTCTAAACCAAGGGCTGCTCAGGCCTGGAAGGAGGGGCCTAGAGCCAGGAGCCCACCCTCCCGGGCGTTTGGCTTCCTGGGTCTCAAGGCCACCTGGGACCCTGCATTCCCACCACCCACCAGGTACAAGCAGGGAGGCCGTGTTGGAGGAGGCAGAGGGCCTGGAGGGGTGTCTTCGACGAGACCTCACTTTTACAACCTCATAGGTAATGCAGGCCAGCTGGGAGGCACAGCTGGGCCCACTTGGTAGATGAGAACAAGACTGCAGGGAGTGATGCCCCTCCACACCTCCCCAACCGGGAAGAGGGGACAAAACTCGGTGTCACCCTCCTGGGTAGGAGCAACTGACTCTGGACAAGGGGCCCAGCCCGCTCAGTGGGGAAAGGGCAGGCCTTCCAACTGGCAGTGCTGGGACAGGACCCAGCAGGCCACGGCTTCTCAGCTAGGCCACCAGCAGCACAAGCAACCCGAGAGAAAACAAACTGGACGCTGCCACAAGCTTCTGTGCTGCGAAGGACGCTGTCACGACAGTGAACTACAAGCCCACGGAAAGGGGGCGATACGCGCCTGCGCATCTTCAGATACGTAGTTAGGGACCTGCATCTGGAATGTCACTCAGTCGTGTCCAGCTCTTTGCAACCCCATGGACGGTGGCCCGCCAGGCTCCTCTGCCCATGGGATTCTCCAGGCAAGAATACTGGAGTGGGTTGCGATGCCCTCCTCCAGGGGATCTTCCCGACCCAGGGATTGAACCTACGTCTCTCCTGCACTGGCAGGGGGGTTCTTTACCAGTAGCGCCACCTGGGTAGAAAGATCTCCAGGTCCCCTGAATGTCAGAGCAGGAGGGCCTCGGCCCAGGCCTGTGAGGGGACTCCCTCTGAGTCCCCCTGCTGCACAGCAGTGAGAGGTGCGTTCCGAGTCAGCCTCCAGGGATGAGGGACTCGGTGCCGACATCACTCCCGGGACCCAGGATCTGCTCTGGGAAGCGAGGCCCCCCGGCTGGCCCCAGGCCCGCTGGCCTCAGCTCGTAAGCCGTGCGTGGAGAGGTGCCGCGAGCAGGCCCCCCACCGGACTTGGGGCGTGGCCTGGATCCCTGTCTGTGGCCTGGACCCCCGGGTTGCCAGCGGTCGCGGGGGGCCCCGTGTGGCGGCTGTTCCCTCTCTTGCTCAGAGTCCCAGGAACACGGTGGGCGCTGCCTCCCAGGGTTTCTGGAGAAGCAGCTGAGACGCAAACAGCTGCTCCCTGTCAAGGGTGGTCCCTTGGTAACAGCCTCCACATGGGGACGATGACAGCGGGAGCAGCCGCGTAAAGCCTAACATGGGGACGGGGCTGCCCGGGCGAGCTCCACCGAGTCCAGGGCCGCTGGCACCCAGAGGGCACGCCAGGGGCGCGAGGGGCCTGCCCGTGTCCACTGCCGCCAGCGCCTGGGACCAGATCCCTTCCCCGCCCTGTGGGCGGCCTGAGCGCCACCCTCTCTCCCACGGGGGCACCCGCCGCCTGCTCGTGGACTGAACAAAAGGTGGCAGTGGCCACCAGACCCCCCTCGGCGGGGGCAGACCTCTCCAAGACTGAGCCCAAGGCCAGGGGATAAGCAAGGGTCTCAGTAATGTCTCCACTGGGACGGGGGACAGGAGGAGGCGACAGGCCGCTGAGCGCGTGGGGCAGCCCTTGGTCGGCTGGCACCGAGGCCCCAGGAAGTCCCAGAGGCATCCCCGCAGAGGGAGGCGGGGGTAGGCCACCCGTCCGAGCCCCTACCTGAAAGCATAGGTCTTCTGATGCCAGCTCAGCTGTCCTCGGATGCTGTAGGCGATGGTGGTGACGAACTCCCCGCCCAGCCCCAGCTCAGAGCACAGCTTCAGGGCGAACTTCTCGGGCGAGTTCTCCTTCTCCGACATGTCCCACTCGAACTGGTCCACCAGGGAGATGTTCCCCACGTGGATGTTCAGCTGGACGGGAGCACAGACAGGAGCTGGAGCGGCCCCCCTCCGGGGCCAGGCCGCACCCTCACCGCCCCTTCTCTCTGGAACGCCCCCCCTTCATTCTCGGCCGTGCCCCTGTGCTGCTAGTTGGGGTAAGGAAAACAGCCTCTCTCTCTCTGAAAAGCGATTAACTACCGAGGACTAACTCCCTACAAAGAAAGCTTGGGTCTGATGGCTTTACTGGTGAATTCCACCAAACATTTCAAGAACTAACACCAATCCTTATCAAATCCTGCCAAAAAACTGAAAAGGAAGGAACACTTCATAACTCACTGCCTTGATACCAAAGCCGGACAAAGATACTACAAGAAAGGAACAGTACAGACCAATACTCATTGTGGACACTGACGTGAAACCTCAACAGACACGAGCGAAACTACATTCAGCAGCGCATCAGAAGAATCAGACAGCGTTCTAGATGACGGGGTGGTGACACAAGGTATGAGTGGGGGACTCACTCTGGCAACCTAAGGACGGCTCAGTAAGAAGACGGAGCCACTTGAACAGAAGGAGGGACAGAACCACACAGTCGCCTCAACAGTCGGAGAGAAAGCATCGGATAGCGCTCAGCATGCTTCCACGATAAAGGTGCTCAGTAAACTAAGAACAGACGGAAACTACGCCAACAAGACTAACTCAGTCAGAAAATCACTGCAAGTATCACCCACAATGGTAGAAGACTGGTAACTTTTCCTCTAAGATCAGGAACTAGCCCAGGATACCCAGTCTTGCCACTTTGATTCAGTATAGCATTGGAATTTCTACCCCGTGCAATTAGGCAAGAAAAAGAAATAAAAGATATCCACCTGAAAGGAAGTAAAACTATCTTTGTTCCGAGATGCTATGATCTTATATGCAGAATTTAAGATGCTAAGAAGATACTATCAGAACTAATGAGTGAATTCAGCGGGGTAGCAGGGCACAGTGTCAACATGCAAAAACCAGCTGCATCAATACATGCTACCACTGAACAACCTGAGGAAGACAGTACGAAGAAATTACAATGACATCAAAAAGAATAAAATCCTTAGAAATTAGCTTAACCAAGGAAAGACCTGTACAGTGAACAAAACACGCTGAAAGAAATTAAAGACATAAGTAAATGGGAAAACGTCCCACGTCCACAGATTGGAAGGCTTAAGATTGTTAAGTTGTCAAGGCTGTGGTTTTCCCAGGAGTCGTGTGTGGATGTGAGAGCTGGACTATAAAGAATGCTGAGCGCCGAAGAATTGATGCTTTTGAGCTGTGGTGTTGGAGAAGACTCTTGAGAGTCCCTTGGACTGCTAGGAGATCCAACCAGTCCGTCCTAAAGGAGATCAGTCCTGGGTGTTCATTGGAAGGACTGATGTTAAAGCTGAAACTCCAGTACTTTGGCCACCTGATGTGAAGAGCCAAGTCACTGGAAAAGACTCTGATGCTGGGAAAGATTGAGGGCAGGAGGAGAAGGGGACGACAGGATGAGATGGTTGGATGGCATCACTGACTCAATGGACATGGGTTTGGGTGGACTCCGGGAGTTGGTGATGGACAGGGAGGCCTGGCCTGCTGTGGTTCATGAGGTTGTGAGGAGTCGGACATGACTGAGCGACTGAACTGAACTGAACATGAATACCCAAAGCAATCTACAAAGCCAATGTAATCCCTATCAAAATCCCGATAGCATTTCTGCAGAAATAGGGAAAAAATCTTAAAATTCATATGGAATCTAAGGAAAAGCAAAGGATGTCTGGTCAAACCAATGACGAAAAGAACGACAAAGCTGGAAGACTCACACTTCTTGATTCCAAAGCTTACTGCAAAGATACAGTAATGAAAACACTGTAGGACTAACAAGACCAGACGCATGAGCCAACAGGAGAGCCCAGAAATAAACTCTCAAACAGGAGGTCAAATGATTCTCAACAAAGATGCCAAGACCATTCAATGAGGGATAGTCCTTGCAACCAGTGGTTTTGGGGAAAAAGAACATACACGTGGAAAGAATGCAGTGGAACCCTTAGCTCACCCCACACAAGCTAACTCAGAGGGGCATGTAAATGTAAGAGCTCAACCTATAGGAAACAGAGGCTAGCTCAGAAGGGGCGGGGCATGTAAAGGTAAGAGCTCAACCTATGGGAAACAGAGGCTAGCTCAGAAGGGGCGGGGCATAGAAATATAAGAGCTCAACCTATAGGAAACAGGCTAGCTCAGAAGGGGCGGGGCATATAAGTGTAAGAGCTCAACCTATAGGAAACAGAGGCTAGCTCAGAAGGGGTGGGGCATGTGGACCCTTAGCTCACCCCACACACAGGAGCTAGCTCAGAAGGGGTGGGGCATGCAGACCGGAGAGCTCAACCTATAGGAAAGCTTCATGACACTGGGTTTCGTAGTGATTTCTCAGATATGACGTCAAAGGCATAGGTGATAAGCGAAAAAATAAACTGGACTTCACCAAAAGAAAAAACTTCTATGCATCAAAAGACACTATCAACAACATAAAAAGGCAATCAATGGAAGAAAACATCTAGGTGGGGGGGGGTTCAAGATTGGGAACTCATGTACAGCTGAGATGGAAAAAAAAAAAAGAAAACATCTGCAAATCACAGGATTGGAAAACAGATCGCTATCTATAAGATACAGGGAACTGATAAAACAGCAAGAAAACAAAACCTGGACTCAAAAATGGGAAGGACTTCAGCAGCAGACACAGAAGATAAGCAGGTGGCCAACAGGGTCACTGATCAGCAAGGAAAGGCCCACAGAGGTCCATATCCAAGGCTGTGGTTTTTCCAGTGGTCATGCAGGGATGTGAGAGCTGGACCATAAAGAAAGCTGAGCACCGAAGAATTGATGCTTTTGAACTGTGGTGTTGGAGAAGACTCTTGAGAGTCTCTTGGACTGCAGGGAGATCCAACCAGTTCTTCCTAAAAGAGGTCAGTCCTGGGCGTTCATTGGAAGGACTGATGCTGAAACTCCAATACTTTGTCCACCTGATGCGAAGAACTGACTCATTGGAAAAGACCCTGATGCTGGGGAAGACTGAGGGCAGGAGAAGGGGACGACAGAGGACGAGATGGCTGGACGGCATCACTCAATGGACATGAGTTTGGGCAAGCTCCGGGAGAGAAGGAAGGGCAGGGAAGCCTGGCGTGCTGCCGTCCACGCNACCCTGATGCTGGGGAAGACTGAGGGCAGGAGAAGGGGACGACAGAGGACGAGATGGCTGGACGGCATCACTCAATGGACATGAGTTTGGGCAAGCTCCGGGAGAGAAGGAAGGGCAGGGAAGCCTGGCGTGCTGCCGTCCACGCGTCCCAAGCAGCTGGACTGAGCGGCTGAACAGTAACAAATCGACAGGGAAACGCAAATCAAAACCACAGTGAGATACTGTTCACCACCAGGCAGGCCTTCCTGAGGGGGGCTCGGGGCAGGTGGCCCCCTCTCCTCTCGTGACGCCCCCCAGGACTGCGGGGGTTGCTGAAACAACATGGGGCGTGCTTGGCCCAGCCTGCCCATGACGAGTGGCAGTGTGCCCGCCTCGCTGCGCCCTGCCCTGCTCTGCCCGTCAGCTGGGCCACCCCTGGGACCACCCAGCTTCCGCTCCACGCCTGGCAAGGCCGCAGCAGCACCTGGACGTGCCCAGAACGTGACGCCCTCCTCAGAAGCCGGCCCGTGCCCTTCCTGGGACAAGCTGCCCAAGAAACAGCCTTCCAGAGCCCTGCCCTGCAACAGTGACCCCAGACAGGCTCCTGCTAAGGCCTCGTCGCAAGCCCGGAGGACGAGGCAGGCCTGCCGCGGGGGAGGAGCCGCCGACCTTGATAATGACGCGCTGGTCTGACTGGTCTTCCAGGATGCTGTCCGTGGGGTAGGACTCGATCTGCTGTCTGATGGCGGAGGCAATGGCCGGCACGAACGTCAGCGGGTTCAGATCCAGGTCGTCACAGAGAATCTCAGAGAACATCTCTGGGGTCATCAGCTTCTCTGAAACGAAGACGGAGGGGGGGAACCACCGGTGGACCGTGGGGCCTAAGGTCAGCCCGCTCAGCCTTGGCCTCCCCCAGCCCTGCCTCCTCTGCCACTGCCCCGGGTGACGACAGGCCCCCCCAACACCACGCAGACAGAGCTGAGTGCGCGCCAGCCAGGGCGGCGGACGGACCATTCATGTTCCAGGTAAAGGCGTCCCGCAGCTTCTGCCCGTCAATCTCCATGTCCAGGCGGATGGGGACCAGCACCTCAGGCTGGGACGCGTTCTCGTGGATCACAGCTGGGTCGTGGTCGTCGAAGCTGGAAGGGACGTGGCCGCGTGCTCAGCAAAGCGGGCTGGGTCCCTGTGCCCAGGGCCTGCCTCTCTGCACCACTGGCCTGCCCAGAGAGGACCTGTCCACTACGGGCTGAGCCGGCAGAGACAGGGCCAGTGGGGGTCCTCGTGGGGTGGGAGGGGAGCTGCTGACTCGGGCAGCGGGACAAGCTCAGATGTTCCCCGCAGGAAAAGAGCTTTAAGCCCCAGAGCAGGCAGGATTCTCTCAGCAGCTCTGGGGAAGAAGGGGTATGTCCAGAAGAGGAAACCCTGGAACAAAGGCTGAGGGGCAGGAGGGTCGCGGAGCCACTGGGGGAGCAGTCAAGGAGGGGTGCTGACCGGGCGGGGGGCGGGAGGGATGCTGGGGAGCCTCGGTGGCCAAGTGCCCAGGGCTCCCCACCTGCAGCCTGGACCCCGAGGGAGCCCCAGAGGACGGAGAGCAAGGCAGCCCCACGCTCACGCCTGCCCTTTAGGATGGGGAAGAGGGAAGAAACAGGACGGCGGGGGGCAAGGAAACAGGCACACCCCCGAGACCCAGGGGAGAGAACTGCTTTCCAAGGACAGAGGGGCGCCGCCGACGAGCAAACAGCGGGAGACAGCCCGCAGGCGGGAGGCTGCAGGGCCGAGGCCCCCTCACCAGAGAGGGAAGGTCCGCTTCTTGTCGCGGCCCATGCGGTTCCTGTTGATGGTGGTGGAGCAGGGCACGGCGTCCAGGTGGTGCGAGCTGTTGGGCAGGGTGGGCACCCACTGGCTGTTCCTCTTGGCCTTCTGTTCCCTGGGAGACACGGACACCCATCCGCTCAGCCTATGGGCCAGAAGCCGCCCCCCAGCCGCCAGGTCGGGGCCAGTGGACGCCCACTGCGCCCCTGCTGGGCCCAGGGCCCCACGGGGACCTCTGTGCGCCCAGCTCCACGGTGGCTATTCCTCAGGCTCCAAGCGGCACCTGCTCGGGGTCACCAGTTTTAGGGGAGGAGGAGAGGGCAGGGGGCCCCAGCCCAGTCCGTGAGTTGTCACCCTGTGCTATGTGCTGGGCTGGGCACTCAGGAAAGAGGGTCAGGGTTCACAGCGGGGTGGGGGGCAGATTTCTAGGAGAGCCCCAAGGGCAGCAGAGAGGAGGCTCAGGTCAATGGTTGGGCAGGGGGCCAGGGCTGGAGACACAGAGAGGGTCCCGACCTGGGGGGGCCCTGCCCTCAGCGGGCGGCTGAGAGTCCCCAGGGGTTTGCACACTTTTGATCAGGCTGTTATTTCAGACGCACAGTCCAGCCTGAGACAGGTAACGCCTCTGGCCTCCGGGCCTTCAGGGATGGGAAGATACTCTAGAAAGCGGGACTCAAAGTAACTCAAGGAACTCGCGTCCCTCCCACAGGGGGAACCCTTCTCTCTAATTTACAGGGGGCGTTTACTACGAGGAAAATACCAAAGGCCATTTTGAGCTGAGGCTCCCGGGCTGGGCTGTCCGTCTGTGAGACCGCTCGTCACCCCTGGGCCACGTCCCCGGTGGGGGGCCCACCTCTGCAGCCCTGCCCCACACATGTCCCCATCGGTGACGTCCGCCCCGTTTCCCGCTAAGACAGCGCCCTTCCAGGATGGCGGGCGGAGGGAGAGGCGGTGGCCTTTTCACTCCTCTTCTGCAGCTGGGGCCCCATGCACCCCAGCGCCCGGGCCCAGGAGCACCCCTTGGGGTGGGGCAGGGGGGGAGCCACACACCAAGGGGAGCCAGGACCCGGCCGAATGTCCTGCCCTGCCCTGACACCAGAGACCTGGGGAAACGGGACCAGGGCTGACGCGGGCAGGACCCAGAGCTGAGGCGGCGAGACAGGGTCCCCTGGCCATCTGGCTGGAGGTTTCTACTCCGGGCCTGCAGGCCAAGAGGGAAAAGGTGCCCACTCAGATCAGGTGCCTCCCGGCTCCGGGGAGGGCCTGCGAGGTTGGGTCCTTTGTAACTTCCACGGGTGAAGCTGGCGCGCTGGGCCGCATGGGTGTGGACCACCACACCTTTCCCCATTAAGTCTCCAGCCAGAGCTGTCACCCAGGTCCCCCAAGGCCAGCCCCCCACGGCAGCAGCCTCTCGTATCCAGGCCAAGTCTGCCCAGCTGACCCCTCTTGTGATGGCCTTGAGTGAACAATGCAAGTCACGTCGTAGCACACGAGTGGGACGACACAGCGCCACATGGGGTCCAGGTATCTGAGTCCCACCACTCCGCCTCCCTTCCACTGCAGAGAGGTCTGTCCAACAGCCTCGGGGGCCAGCCAGCCCCTGCCCGACCTGGCCAGTGTGGGGGAGGGGGCGTGCCACCCCTCCTGGGGGGCTGGCTGGGCGCTGAGCAGGCGCCTCCTGACAGTGGAGCCCACTGGTGGCTTTCCTGCAGCCCCACCGCCGCACAGCAGTTCTCACTGCCCAGTAACAGGAGGCTACCGGCCTAGCTCTCTCCTTCGTGTGATGGACTCAACCAGGAGCGTTCACTGCCCCACACAAATCTCCTTCGGTGACTTCTCTAGGAAGCCCGGCTATCTTGCCATCCTCACCGCACCACCGGGGCGAGAAAAGCCATCTGCAGCGCTCATGTCTACAATGGGCCAGGCCGTGAGCACACCACCTTCTTCAAGGGGTTGCGGGGGTGGAAGGGGGGCGGTAGAAAAACAATCCGATGGTGCAGTTGGGAGAAACCCTGGGAGGGGACTGTCCACACGGTTGCCCCCTCCCCGTCCCCCCCCACTGCAGGTGCCCCGGGTCTCGTGCCGGCAGAGCTGAGGGTGCCGGCAAGCTCACTGCCTGCCTCGCTCACATGGTCTGCCCAGCACACAGACGCAGCCCCAGCTCTCTGCTGCCACCCGCCTCCCCCAGGCAGGACTCTCCCACACCACCAAGGGTGTCTCGGGTTCACGATGGCCCTCGTTGGCAGTGCCAAGTGCTTCCCGGGGCTGAGACGACTGGGCCGGAGATCCTGACAAGGCTGAGGCCCCGCAGAGCCTGGCGCAGGGCAGCCGCGGTGCAGAGCAGCCCAGCGAGCTCCCGCCCTCCCTGCTTCTTTATGCTGCCGGCTGTGTCTATTTTTACTCTGCATTTTAGAAATGATACCGAAGGATGACCACTGTCCCCCGTGAGTCTCTCTAACCCTTTCTCTACTTGTCTATTAGCGTGTCCAAGTTTTGCTGCTAAGTCTGAATAAACAAACACCACCCACAAGCAGCAACACCCCGTCCCCATGACCCTCGCCTGTTCAACTGGGAACGCAAACGTGCTTTCAAAGGACCTAAGTCTCTACGTTCAAAACCGCTGTTTGGGAGTGAACCTAGGCCACCCGTTGTTCTGCCTTTCAAAGCATTCTTAACAACTCTCCAGAACCCAGGCTTGGCTTACATTTCTTAGAAATTCCAAAGACAGACACTTGGAAACCTGGCGAAGATGGCCTGTGAGCACAGCAGGGGCCGGCGGTACCTGAGGTAGGTGGGGGGCTCGGTGCTGATGGACACGGCCTTGTACTTCTCATCGTTGCCGTCCAGGATCTCCTCCACCTCGGAGGCTTTCAGCAGGGTCACGCTGGTGGCCAGGGTCGTGTATCCATGGTCTGCAACCAGAGATGGGGCTGCGGTCAGCCCGCGGGCGGGCGGCGGGCAGGAGCAGCCGGGAGACGCAGCACGCCGAGGTCCTCACATGCAGGAGGAGGGGGAAGCGGCTGTGGACCTCACGACTGCCCGGTGCGGACCTCTTCCAAAGGGGCGGCCTGGACCCTGGCTTTCTCCAGAGGCCCTGCCGGGCCGCCTGCACGGGCTCCTGCCACAGGGCCTCTGGGGACAGGAGGGCTCCGGAGTGAGCCGGCCGGTGGGAAGAGGCCTGACACCGCTGCAGTCCACGACACGAAGCGAGGTGGAGATGGGATGAGGGATGAGAAACACTTTTCTTTTAACACAAGAGCCCAGAGAGTTGGAGAGAGCTGCTGCACACCCGTCAGGAACTCCTGGCCCCAGCGCCAGCGGCCCTGCGAGCCCGAGCTCTCGGCAATCCGACCACAGCTGGCCAAGGGAGCCGGTGGAGGCTGGGGTTAGGAGACGGCGGCTCCCCAGGGAGCGCGAGGCCCGGGGTTGCCAAGGCTCACCAGGGGCAAGCGCAGCTAGGGCGCAGGGTTAGTGACTGGCACTGCACCCGGCGCAGGAGGGCCCGGGAGGGGATGAAAGGTCACAGCAGGTGCCGACAAGAGGCTCCGGCTCCTGCGTTAAAAGAACGCAGTGGACAGACCACGGCAGTGCCACAGACACACACGGGACAGCCTGCGGAGCACACCCGTGAGGGCGCGCGCGCACACACACACACACAGACACACACACACACACGGGCGCCTTATCACACACACACACACAGACACACACAGGGGCGCCTTATCTCACACACACACACACACAGACACACACACAGACACACACACACAGATACATACACACAGACACACACAGACACACACACACACACGGGCACCTTATCTCACACACACACACACAGACACACACACACACACACACGGGCACCTTATCACACACACACACACACACACACGGGCGCCTTATCACACACACACAGACACAGACACACACACATGGGCGCCTTATCACACACACACACACAGACACACACACAGACACAGAGACACACACACAGGCGCCTTATCTCACACACACACACACACAGACACACACACGGGCGCCTTATCACACACACACACACACACACACACACACGGGTGCCTTATCTCACACACACAGACACAGACACACACACATGGGCGCC
>SJYA01002242.1:97036-115532 GCA_006410615.1 Neotragus moschatus
CACACACACACACACACACACGCACGCACGCACACACACACGGGCGCCTTATGCGCCTTACGCGTGCGCGCGCACACACACACGCACATGGGCGCCTTATGTGCCTTGGTGCCCGGGCCGGAGGCGGCGCCCTGTGGCCTAGGCACACACAGCACGGAGCAAACATGCACACGAGCGAGCGCTAGGGGACCGGCTGCCAGACCAGGTGCCACAGGATGGACTGGGGGGGGTGGGGACAGGGAGGGGCGAGGAGCAAAGCGGTGAAAGCCCGGAGTGGGGCGGGGCCAGGGCCGCCCCTCCACCTGGGCGCATGGAGGGTGAGGATGGCGCACGCCCGCGGATGGCACAGCATCACAGCAATCCTAAAACGTTTTCAGACTGGTGCGTCTTCACCGTGCCCGCGCCCCGCCTGGCCCTCCTCCCGCCGGGCATCCCCTGACCCCGACCACCCTGACGGAGGACCCCCACCCGCCCCGGGGAGCCGACCCCCACCCCGGGGACGCTCCGCCATGCTAAGGTCAGGACCGCAGTGAAGACGCGCCGGGGTGAAAACGTTTTATCTCCATGACATAAGCGAGTGGTTTTGAAACAGGCTTACAAACCCTCGTGGAGACGCACCCTTGGTGTTAGGTTTTGTTTTTTTACCATGTGACGACGCAACTATTTTCTTCCTCTCTTCCACAGTGGCTAGTCGCCTCCAGAGCGAGGGGTATCTCTTGTACAGAGAACCTCGGAACATACGGAGGTAGTTTCCCACCTAGGGGTAAAGCGAGAAGGCTCATTACGAGGGCCAGGGCTCCTCAGGGAAGGGCAGGGCCCTGGCGCAGAGGCTCTGCCACCTTCGTGACACGCAGACCACGCGCGGCCTGCAGGCGCCGGCTCTGAAGGCAGGCAAAGCCCGAGCTGCTGACATCGGGTTCCGCAGCAGCGCAGGTCTGGCCCGCACCTGGCCCACTGGCAGGGGGTAAGCTCTGCCTCCCCAGACAGCACCAAGTTCAGGAAGGGCCACGCAGATGCCGGTGAGACACGGCCCCCCGGAGCTCCCCGAGAAGCCCTGACTCTGCACTAAAGATCTCTGGCGCGGTCCAAAAATGCAAGGCCTCTCTTCCTTTTATCTTAAGACTTTGATATTTTTACGATGTAATAAACACCACAAAGGGCTTTTAATTTTAGACAGATGTAGGCTAATTTCCCCCGTGGCCTTTGCTGCTTTGTTTAGTACAAAGCTCAAACCAGAAATACCAAAGGAATTTTCCAAAGTTTCAAAAGTGCTTATCAGCGATCACTAGATTGAGTGCACACATCATCACTGCCCCAAACAATAGCCTGCCTGTGCCAGATACTCAAAGAACAACTTAACTGACGAAAACAAATGTAGTCCTAACGTTTTCACAAAGGAACTCCACTGCTTCGCCGACTTTTCAGAAACAACCACTCGATCACGCAGCAGGGGACAGTCGCTGGACTGGGTGCTGGCTCCCTCTGTGACCGGGCAACACTGCCCTCTTCTCGGCCTCCTTTCTCCTCTTGACAAATGTCCATCCGCTGTAAAGCTCACCCACGGAGGACCTACTTCTGCTATTTTCCCATGTACCTACCCCACTATAGTGTTTTTCTTTTTACAGTTTCTCCATTTTCCCCCATGTGCCTACCCCACTATAGTATTTTTCTTTTTTACAGTTTCTCCATTTTTCATGAATTTAGAGATTTATACAACCACGGCCGCTGAACAGCGTGCGAGAGGTGGCCACAAGGTCCCTCCTGCTCCCCGTTGCAGGGGCAGGCCCTTGCGAGTTATCTGGCTTGCGCGTGGTTACCGTCTGGGGGTAAACACAGAGTTTGCAGGAGGTTCCTGACGAGACACTGACCCTAACGCCCCCGCTACCGCCGTGCGGGCCCTGTAGCCCTCCCAGCCCCCGGCCCTCCCCGAGGTCTCTTTGGAACTTAGGGACTTGGTCTGCCCCCTGGGCTTTCCCCGCACCAGCTTTTGCCCCCTCTGGACCCAAGTTTCCCAAGTGTTAAACGAAGGTGTGGGTATGGAGGCTCCCTGGAGGCCTCTCAGGTGTGCCTCTGTGCGGTGATGACGGCTGCTCCTGGTGGGGGCCAGACTGGGGCAGCTGCGGACACCCTCCCAAGGCTGCTACCCCGAGTGGCGTGGGGCGCTGTGGGCACTGCTCTGCCTGGCGCACCTCTTGGAAACCAGCGCCTGCTGTGTGCCCAGGGCAGCCAGCCCAGGGCCGAGCACCACTGCCGTCAGAGGAGCTGCTGGCTGTGCGTAGACGCCAGTCTCGCCCTGAGCCCTGCCCAGGCCTCCTGAGGTCTGAACATTGTAGAGTCAGGCCCCGGACGGCAACTGCCTCTCCCTCCTGCCGTCTGGCCCCCATAAGCTGCATCTCAGGGCAAATCTTCTGACTCACCTGGGTTGAAACAGAAGACTGCAGTTACCCTTCTCAATCTAAGGTGTGCTACGGGGTGAGTTGCAGAAACCGTCTAGCCTAAGCATCTCATCAGATGCCTGAGACAAGCGCCGTGGATGCCAAGCTGGAGCCGGAACCCTCGTGTTCCGCCCACCTGGCACCGGGTTCCACCCAATAAACACAAGCTTGACTTTCAAAAGGACCACCGACTCAGAGCCAATGCTAAACCGACCGCTTTTCCTGCCCATCAGATGGGGTGAAGGTTTCTTTAATTAACCTGCCGGTCACCACATGCCGCCTCTGTGCCCACAGGCTGGCGAAGACCTTTCTGAGCTACGGCACATGGCAGGCAGTAGCGCCTCTCTTCAGTATGGCCAGCTGTCAAGATGCGCGTTTCTGTGATAATGTGAAAATCCGTTGCATCCAGCCCCCCCGTGAGGAAAGGAAACACAGGAAGTTCTGATGCTACCGACAACACGGGTCTCATAACTCAGTACAAGTCAGACGAGCCGCAGGAAGTCAGGGGGTCCCGAAAGCCTCACTGAGTGTGACTGTCATGAGGCTTAATTCATTCACAGTGTATTCAATCGGGAAGAGGGAAAAAAAATTGTAAGAAAGAAAACAAGTGAAATGTGTAATACTGAAAACTGCTGCTAGGAGAAGCGAGCATCGGCGTTTGTGACCCGCACTCGCCTGGCTACAAAAGGGAGGGAGTGCTGCTTGGCGCTTGCACATCTGAACTGCAGAGCTGTAATTTTAAAGTGTGTGTGCGGACACACACGCACAAGCTGGAGACTGCCAAAGGTTGAGGGACACTGGAAGAACTTCATATACTTGGTGCACACTGCCAGTGAGTCAGTCGCCCAGCCGATCCAGAGTGCTGAAAGGTCACCGTTTAGGGAAGGGTGAAGGCTCGTTCCCTTGCACTAACTCAGAATTAGTCCAAGACAGCCGAAGTGCCNAGGCGGATCTTTGGCTCTCTGAGGGTGGCAGGCAAGTAGACCTCAGAGAGTGAGGAGTCAGCCACGGTAACCTTGAGTTCGGTTCTGTGTCCTGACAGTGGCAGGATCGGAAAACGTGAGCAGCGCTTGGTGAACGATGGTCTGAGAGGCCACTGGGGAAATCTGGAGCAGACTGTGAAGCCACTGAAGGCATTCAAGCAGGACGAGATGGAGCAGGGGGAGCCCTAAACGGGACACCCGGCCCTGAGGACCAGGGGACTGAGCAGGTCCCCAGCCAAGCCCCCCAACTCCTGGTCCAGCTCCACCCCTATCCTGGCCTTGCACTCACAGAGACACCCCAGGCAGGCAGGTAGAAAATGACCGTGTTTAATGACAGTTGGTTAAAAAAAAGAGAGAAGAAAAACAAAACAGCTTTATACACACTATACACATTTACATGGCTTTGGAGGATCTGACCCGTGATAGGACTGAGGTATGCTGGGGCCCCCAGGGCGCAGGGTCTCCGGCAGGAAGCACCCCCACCAGCTGACCGGGCCTTTTGGCCAGGATCCTGGGGAACAGGTCTCCAGAACCACAAAACTGGAAGGCAGCACCTACCCAGGTGCCAGCCCCCTGTGGGACCCCACAGTGAGGACAGTGAGGGGTCCAGCTCCCCTAGCCCTGCTGAGGCCCAACCCTGAGGGCTGTGGACGGAGACCATGGGCAGCGGGGTTCCGTGTGACCTGCACAGGCTGTGTGGAGCCGGCCCAAGACCACCCTCAGCCTCCCTGCCAGAGCCCCCCTGCCCAGTCTCAGACAGGCGCTGGCAGCGGCCACGACCCGCGTGGCCCTCCTTGTGGTCCTGGCAGCAGCACCTGCCCTGCCCCCCCAGCAGCCACAGACAGGGCCACGGTCTCCCGGGTGGAGGTGTGGAGGTGTCCGGGCCTGAGGGCAGCCAGGCGGTGATCAGCGGAAAGTGTTGGCAGCCTCAGTACAGCTGAAGAAGTCGGGGCCCACGAGGCGGGGGAAGCCCTCCAGGGCTTTAACCTTCACAGGGTCAAACTTCCAGTAGAGGCGGCCACGCAGGAAATAGGCGAAGCCTGAGGAGATAGGAGGGTCAGGGCCTGGCAAGTGGACACGGGTGGGCGCAGGCCTTGCCCACTGCTGGGTTCCTTGAAACCCAAGGACCTCAGGTGGCCCTTAAGAAAGTCAAGTTGCTCCATTGTGTCTGACTCTTCACGAGTCCATGGACTGTAGCCTTCCAGGCTGCTCCGTCCATGGAATTTTCCAGGCAACAGTACTGGAGGGCATTGCCATTTCCTTCTCCAGGGGATCTTCCCGACCCAGGGATTGAACCCAGGTCTCCTGCATTGCAGGCATTCGCTTTACCATCTGAGCCACCAGGAAGCCTCAGGGTCTTCCTACCCTTGGGCGAGCCCTCCTGCCTGCCCTCATGGTCTGCTCTGAGCTACCACCCAGNTTGCCATTTCCTTCTCCAGGGGATCTTCCCGACCCAGGGATTGAACCCAGGTCTCCTGCATTGCAGGCATTCGCTTTACCATCTGAGCCACCAGGAAGCCTCAGGGTCTTCCTACCCTTGGGCGAGCCCTCCTGCCTGCCCTCATGGTCTGCTCTGAGCTACCACCCAGCCTGACAGAGGTTGGAGCCTCTGACTGATTTCACTAGCCGCACCCAAGGGGCCCAGGCACGGGCCCCAGTCTCCATGCCACAAAGATGGAGCCCAGGGGATTAGCACGGTCCTTGGCAGGAGGAGGGGCGGAGTGGGAGGGGGCCGGGCAGAGGCCTGCCCCCTGCACACCTTCAGCATCCTGGAAGGCTGCATCGATCTCCGAGGGCACCCCTCGCCAGTCGGTGGCCCGGCGCGGCACGGGGCTCTCCACGCGGCGGGCGCTGGGCTGGAAGCGCCAGTAGTCCCCGCTTTGGAAGAAGTAGATTTTGTTCTTCTCGGAGCCCCACACCAGGGCGGCGTGGATCGGGGGCCCCTGGAGGCCCAGCTCAGAGAGGGGCGCAGGGCCCAGGACCGGCTTCTCTCCGTCATATACCCAGTACTGAGCTCCTGTTGGGGAAACGGGGGGTTGGGGGGCGTGTGCTGCTACAGGGCTGCCCAGTGGCCACATTCCGCCACCCACACCACCTCGGACCTTCCCAGCCTCAGTTTCCTTCTCCATAAAACACAAAAGGCCAGCAACAACGCCTGCTTGGTACCCCCACCCCCAAGAAGGACACTGGGCAATGCCAGCGGCTCTGGGAGGTACACGTGGGAAAGGTCGTTCTGAGCAGCAAAGAGGCCACCTGGCGCCCACTCCCTCCCTGCATTTGGCTGCCCACCCAGGTGTCAGCCCTCAGGCAGCAGGCCCCGCCCCCTGTTATGCTCCAGGCTCCC
The DNA here is from genome assembly GCA_006410615.1 of Neotragus moschatus. NCBI lineage: Eukaryota > Metazoa > Chordata > Mammalia > Artiodactyla > Bovidae > Neotragus > Neotragus moschatus. Next base: position 102,799 of record SJYA01002242.1, read on the forward strand.
ATCTCTGGCATGCTGAGCTCACATCCCTCCCGACCTTCTCCAAGCTGTGCCCTCATGCGGGTCACTTCACCACCTCTGAGCCCGAGCCTTGTCTCTAGGGGTAAGGCTCACACGTGCTTCAGGAGGTGCAATGCCTTCCATCCTGCTCCAGCCTCAAGAACCACCTCCTCCAGGAAGCCTCCCAGCTGTGCCCAGAGGAGTGAGTCACACTCCTCCTGGGCCCCAGAACTCCAGGACCCCCTCTGTCTGTCCATCTGCTCATCACGACTGTCTGTCCCTACCCTTGGCCATGACGTTCCTGGCTCCCCAGCAGTCTCCCGAGTATGACTTGGCCCCCACTCACCTTGAAAGAACCAGATGTGGCCCTGGGCATCCTCGAAGGCTGCGTCCACAGGGCTGGGAAGCCCCTGCCAGTGGCGAGAGGCCAGCGCAGGGTAGCCAGGCTGCAGCCGGCCCCCACGCAGCCGCCACACAAAACCTGCCTTGAAGAAGAAGAGCTCGCCACGGATGGTGGCAGCCGCGTCAAAGGAGACCTGGCAGGCATCTGGTGGGGCGTCCGGCTGGGGCGAGAGCGAAGGATCAGGAGGAGCCCATGTTGGAGCCGCAGAGGCAGCCGTGGGCAGGGGGAGCAGGGCCTCACCTCCAGTGGCGCGATCTCATTGGTGTCCACCCCGGTGCCAGGGCCCAGGTCCGGGGGCCTGGACGTGGGAGCTAGCCGAGGCCGGCCGTACAGCTGCTGGATGCCCCTGCGGTCATCTGGGCTGAGGCTCAGCGGGTAGCGGAAGGTGTAGAAGGGGGACATCAGGGCCTTCGCAGCTGTCGTGTGCTGCAGCCCGAGCACGTGGCCAAACTCGTGGGCTGCCACCTGCAGGAGGTCTGTGCCTGGAAGAGGGAGACAGCCCAGCAATGTGTGAGCTCCTGCAGCGGGACACCGAGCCCGGGCCCGGCTCTGGGGCCTTGGAGGGGCCCCTGCGGAAAGCGGAGCCTGAGCCCCTACCCTGGTTGTCCCCGATGGTCCAGGTCTCATCATAGTCGAAGTGGACATCCCCTTCTCGGTGGGTCTTGGGGAAGAAGGCGTGGGCCAGGATGCCCCCAGGTCCATCAAAGGGCAGGTTGTCCCCATGCCAGTACCTGTGGGCGGGAGGGTGGGTGGGTAGGGGCAGAGTCAGTGGCTGCTGGCAGATGGGTTTCCCTCCCGGGGTGGGTGGGGGGTATCCCCAGGCCCCCGGCTCACCTGGTGAAGTCGATCACGATGTCGGCATGGCCCTCGTGCACCTCGGTGAAGGTGAGTGGTGTGACGTCACTCCACACCCGGAGGGCCTCCGCCACCGTCTGCCGCACCTGTTCCCGCAGCAGCTGCCACGGGAACCGGAGGATCCTGGGGAGGACCAGGGCTGTTGGAGGAGGGGGCTGGGTCTGGCTCACGGGGCTGGCTGTCGGGGCCAGGAGTTGCCCCGGATGCGCAGTGGGGGGGCAGGTGTGCAGGATGCAGGCCCGGTGTGCTCCGAGGGTGCGCACTGCTCCCCGCACCACATGGGCACAGCCCTGTGTGGTCTGTGTGCCCTTAAGTGCCCATGAGGGTCTGCACTGGGCAGAAAGGACCCAGGAGCCCCGAGGCCCCCTCCTAGACCTGACCGTGCCACTGACCATAGGGAGGCCTTGGACCCTGAGACCTGCCCCTCCTGGGTCCGCAGGCTCCCCACCCAGGACACTTTGGGGCCCCTAGGAGTCCCAGCTGCAATGACATGGGACACCACACCCCTCCTCGCCACCCCCTGCCGCCCGCTGCAGGATGTGTAAGTCTCAGTGCCAGGGGCCGAGGCCACCAGAGCGGCCAGCTGGCCTGCCCCAGCGGGCCCCTCCTGTGCGGATCCGAGTGTGGCAGTAGAGCTGAACCCGGCGTGGGGGGCACCTCGCTCCCCCAGAGGAGGGGCCGTGTCTGCTCACTCACGAGTCCCTGGGCCTGGCCCACAGCACGGAGCCCGCAGAGGTCGCGTGGGTGACAGAGGGCCGTGCCCCACGGGTGTGTGGGGCAGCCAGGCGGGTGCAGAGACCGCACTCCCAAGGGAGGGCATGGGGGTGCATCTAAGTGTGGGTTTGGGGCGTTGAGCAGCAGCACGGGAGTCGGGGGACACTCCAGCCTGTCGGCCATAGGGATCTGCCTGCCCCCAGACCTAGCATGTCTCAGACAGCAGGTGGAGGTCAAAGGCCAGCTCCTGGCCACTGGCCCTACCTGTAGGTGAGGTCCGTCTTCTCCCAGCGCCCGCCTGACAGCACGAACCTCTTCTGCCGGTTGCGGACACTTGGCCCGTCGGGCGGGTCGGGCACATCAGGCACGCCGCAGCGGGGAGGTCTGGGGCGGCCGGCGAGCGGGAGGGCCTCCTGGGCGGCCAGGGCAGGGGTGTCGCTGTCGGGAGGGGTGTTGGGCCAGGGCTGTGGCCCTCTGCTCACGGGGTGGCGGCGGGGGGCATCCTGAGCAGGAGAGAGGCCCCGGGTCAGTGGTGTGGACGTCAGCGCAGCCTCACTCCAGTGGAGGCCGTCAGGGAGCATGGCGCTGTGGTGTGGGCTGACTGGTGTCCAGATGCTGGTCCCAAGGCCTCCCGCCCCCTCCTGGAGGGCCCCAGGTGCCCAGGGTCACTTACTCCCACCATTTGGGCCGGGGAGGGGTGGGTGGGGCTGCGGGCCCGGCTGCCTTCTTCACGCACAGCCCTGAAGGGACCCCTCTCTCCAGCAGACGCCTCTCCTCCTGCGTTTCTTCCTGGGCGTCCCCAGCCCCCAGGTCTGTCCTCTCCAGCTCCGTGAGCTGGCTCCTGCCCACGACGCCCACCGCAGCCACCTGCCAGCATGGAGGGGCTGCCGCCCTCCCCTACCTGCATCTGCTCACCTGACAAGAGGGGTGACCCCTCCTTCTAGCGTGGATCTGAGGGTAAACCAATTAGGCCGCTTTCAGCACGGGACCGGCACCACTCAGGGCACCGGGAACTGGGGTCCGATCGCTGGGATGCACTTGTTTTTTTAAGTAACGATCTTTAAAGCTTTTATTGTTTAGTTATTTATATGTTTGGCCGTGGCTGGGTTTTTTCCAGTTGCTGCCAGCGGAGGCATGGCCTCTGTGTGGTCTGCGTGTCCTCTTTGCACAGTTCTGGCAGTTCCCAGATGCCCAGCCCCCACCCTGCCAGGGCCCCTGGACCACGCTAGCCCGCCCGGTGGAGGGGTGATTCTGACCTGGCGCACCCACCCTCCCTGCGTCCCAGCCTGGAGGTCACGTTTCCCCTGCTTGGAAAAGGCAGAAGCTCAGAGAGGCAGGGAGAGCCTGCAGGATCAGCCCGCAAGGACACGGTGGAGCCAAGCGGAGGCCCTGGCACCCCAGGCCGCAGGTGAGGGTCACAGCAGAGCTGGGGGAGAGGCCTGGAGCCTCAGTGCCTGTCTGGCCCGGCCTGTCTGCTCAGCGCCTGTGGCCTTCCCAAGCCTTATTTGGGGCAGGAGCTGGGCCGCCCGAGCCCCACCCTCGGCCTCAGCCTCGGGCAANTGGTTATCCAGCACCGCCCCCGCCCCCCGTGAGTGAGCGAAGGCTGGGCCCCGTATTGTCACATCTTCCAGCTCTTCCCGAGATAACCTACAGAGTTTTAAATACTGTGGCAGCTGAGTCAAACAATAAGGAAAAGCCCGGCTCTTTGAGAGCCAGGCACAACGCGTCTGTGACAGGGTCTCCAGGCTGCCCAATTGCAGTCTCTGAAATGGAGGGCTTTCTGAGAAGGAGGTCTTGGGGCGCCTGCCAGAATGGGGGGTGGTGGCGCGGGAAGTGAAGACCCAGAAGAGAGGGCTTGGCCGGCCGCAAGGAGGTCACTGGACGCTGGAGCTGAAGCACCAGCCGAAACTGGAAACTTGAAGTCTGTCTCCATGCCAGCCACAAGTCGTATGACTTTCCTTGGCGACGTTCAGCATCTTAGGAGGGGCTGGCGGGGGGAGGCGGGTGGTTCGTGGGCAGTTGCAGCAGGGCAAGGTGAGGAGCCTGAGGCTGGTCAGAGAGCTGGTTGAAGTGACGCCCATAGGTGGACCCGCTGGAGAAGGTCTGAATAGAGAAGGTCTGAACTTAACGGGGAAGGGGTGGGCCAGGGTGGGAATGGGGTGGGAGGTTTGAGGAGGGGGAGCAGTGGAGATGGGGCTGTGAAGGGAATGGGAGTGAGCATAGATGTCCTGGCGATACTACAGTTCTTTGCTTTTTTCACACCTGGCTTGAAACTCGCTCAGAACAAGACAGAACAACCCTTGCTCTGTGACAGCCTAGAGGGGTGGGAGGGAGGCTCCAGAGGGAGGGGACGCGCGTGTGCCTGTGGGTGGTTCCTGTGGACATATGGCAGAAAGCAACACAGTATTGCAATTATCCTCCAATTAAAGATCAAATACTACAACTTAAAACCCCCCAAACTCAACACTGCAAATCAGCTAGACTCCAGTAAACATTTTAATAAAGAGATTCCAACTGGGAATGAGTTCCTCCATGACTGTCCTGATGAATTTCCCATGTCTTCTTGAGGCTGTTCCTCTTCAAACATCTGTGTTCGGGGAGGTGTACCTTTGTATGCAGTCCTGAGGAGTAAATGCGCGCTTGTAGAAGGCCTAGTAGTGCCTTGCACACCGCAGATGCTCAACAACCTCGAGTTGTCGCTGTTAAGGTACCTCCCGAGGCTCCTTGGAGCTTGCACAGTTTCTGAATGGGGTCCTGCGGGGCTCGCTTGGGGCTCCCACAGTGGGATTGGGGGGCTGAGTGGGGGTGTTCCCCCTCCTTTGCTTGTCCCTGTGGAAACACCCCCTCCAACCCGAGCAGCTCTGGTTTTGTTGTGTTTCTTTATATCTCCTATATTGTTGTTTCGTCGGTCAGTTGTGTCCAACTCTTCGACCCCATGGACTGCAGCACACCAGGCCTTCTGCCTTCTCCATCTCCCGGAGCTTTCTCAAACTCCTGTCCATTGAGTCGGTGATGCCATCCAACCATCTCGTCCTCTGTTGTCCCCTTCTCCTTTTGACCTCAGTCTTTCCCAGCATCAGGGGCTTTTCCAGTGAGTCAGCTCTTTGAATCAGGTGGCCAAGTATTGGAGCTTCAACTTCAGTATCAGTCCTTGCAGTGAATATTTAGGGTTGATTTCTTTTAGGATTGAGTGACTTGATCTCCTTGCAGTCCAAGGGACTCTCAAGAGTCTTCAACACCACAGTCTGAAAGCATCAGCTCTTTGGTACTCAGCCTTCTTTATGATCCAGCTCTCACATCTGTACATGACTCCTGGAAAAACTCAGAGATAATCGACTTGATTGAATACAAAGTCCTTTGGCAAAAAAACAAAAGTGTGGCACGCAGTACTAACACAAAAGCACATGGCTTTTCCTCCGCTGAGCCCTTTATTTATTAGTGGATGTGCATGGAGAGACGGAGCGGTTGTGCTGGGAGCTGGGGCTTCCCCTTCAGAGAAACCCTGGACCTGCCCTCGGGGAGCTCGCAGGCAGTGCGGCGGAGGGTCCTGCCAGGACGCCTGCCCTGCGGGTGCCCGGTGCTGCGATGGATGCGTGTCCCGCGTCCGTGGTCACTGGGGCCACGTGCCCGAGACTGTCCGGGATCGTCAGGGTCTGAGGGTGCAGAGAAGAGGGGGCGTGTGGACTGAGTCTGGAAAAATGAGCATGTGGCCATGTGAGGAGCCAGTGGTGGGGGGACCAGTCAGGCGGAGGAAAGGGCGGCTCATACGAGCTGTGGAGCTGGGATCCTAAGGGTGTGTGGAAGCAGAGGCAGGGGTCAGGGCCGCAGGGCCGGCCACGGAGGGTGTGGGCTGCTGCAGGCTCCTGAGACGGGGGCACCACCATCAGGACTGGGGCTAGGCGTTTGATCCTGGTGTCCACGTAGAGAACAGATGGTGGGGGGAAGCTGGAGATGGGCATCCATCGGGGGTCAGCCTGGAGAGTGGCAGAGACCCCTTCAGTGGACCCTCGGGACGCGGGGCGGGTGTTGGGAAGATCTGACCCCCCGGTTTCTGGCTGGGGCTCCCGGCTGGAGGGGTGCCGCCCACCGAGCGCAGGAAGCAAACGGGTGCTCTCTCCCAGCGAGACACCAGCCCCAGCACCCTCCGGGGCCGGACTCCTGCCCTTCTTCCAGAATGGCTCCCCTTCATGTCCTCACCCATCTTTCCGGTGCCCTGAACCCTTAGAGTCTGGACACCAGCGTCTCCCTTGCACTTGTTTCTGGGAAGTCTCTGGCTTGTCTCTGGCTCACCAAGGACCATCTTCGAGGGCAAGGTTGTGTCCTTGGTTCCATCTCCTTTGGGCTCTGGCTCCTGCTCGGTGCTTGACCTGGTGACGAGACAGTGTCTCTTGTTTTCTTTCCAGAATCCGAGAGCAGCTGTGTGTGTCCCAGACAGATCCGGCCACTGGGATGACTGGCCCCTCCGTGGAGATCCCCCCAGCTGCCAAGCTGGGTGAGGCTTTCGTGTTTGGCGGGCTGGACGTGCAGACAGACCTGTTCGTGGAGGAGGACCTGGGGGCCCCTTTTCTTCAGGGGAGGGCTCTGGAGCAGATGGCGGTCATCTACAAGGAGATCCCTCTCAGGGAGCAAGGCGGGGAGCAGGACGATTACCGGGGGGACTTCGATCTGTGCTCCAGCCCCGTTCCGCCGCAGAGCGGCCCCCCGGGAGACAGGGCCCAGGACGATGAGCCCTTCGGCTCAAGCTTCCTCCAGAAATCAGACCTGACTGTGTGCCGGATCACGGGTGGCGGGGAAGCCGCTGATCCGCCCGCCGGGGAGGCAGTGGGCAGGGGGGACTTGGGCCCGGAGGGGCCGCCCAGGACCGCGCAGCCCGCCAAGCCGTACGCGTGTCGGGAGTGCGGCAAGGCCTTCAGCCAGAGCTCGCACCTGCTCCGGCACCTGGTGATTCACACCGGGGAGAAGCCCTACGAGTGCGGCGAGTGCGGCAAGGCCTTNCGGAGGGGCCGCCCAGGACCGCGCAGCCCGCCAAGCCGTACGCGTGTCGGGAGTGCGGCAAGGCCTTCAGCCAGAGCTCGCACCTGCTCCGGCACCTGGTGATTCACACCGGGGAGAAGCCCTACGAGTGCGGCGAGTGCGGCAAGGCCTTCAGCCAGAGCTCGCACCTGCTCCGGCACCAGGCCATCCACACCGGCGAGAAGCCGTACGAGTGCGGCGAGTGCGGCAAGGCCTTCCGCCAGAGCTCGGCCCTGGCGCAGCACGGGAAGACGCACAGCGGGAGGCGGCCGTACGCCTGCCGCGAGTGCGGCAAGGCCTTCAGCCGCAGCTCCAGCCTGCGCAAGCACGAGCGCATCCACACCGGGGAGAAGCCCTACGCGTGCCCGGAGTGCGGCAAGGCCTTCAACCAGAGCTCGGGCCTGAGCCAGCACCGCAAGATCCACTCGCTGCAGAGGCCGCACGCCTGCGAGGACTGCGGCAAGGCCTTCAGCCACCGCTCCCACCTGCTGCGGCACCAGCGCATCCACTCGGGCAGGAAGCCGTACGCCTGCGAGGACTGCGGCAAGGCCTTCAGCCAGAGCTCCAACCTCATCGGGCACCGCAAGACGCACACGGGCGAGAAGCCGTACCGGTGCCCCGGGTGCGGCAAGGCCTTCAGCCAGAGCTCGGCGCTCACCGAGCACCAGCGCACCCACACGGGCGAGAAGCCGCACGAGTGCGGCCAGTGCGGCAAGGCCTTCCGCCACAGCTCGGCGCTCATCCAGCACCAGCGCATCCACACGGGCCGCAGGCCCTACGCGTGCGACGAGTGCGGCAAGGCCTTCCGCCACCGCTCGGCGCTCTTCGAGCACTACAAGACGCACACGCGCGAGCGCCCCTACGAGTGCAGCCGCTGTGGCCGGGCCTTCCGGGGCAGCTCGCACCTCCTCCGCCACCAGAAGGTCCACGCGGCTGACAAGCTCTAGGGCTCTGCCCGGGGCGAGAGCACGCCGGCCCCGGCGCCCCTGGCCCAGCGGGTGGAGGCCGGATCCTGGCGCCAGCGCGGAGCTGGTTCTCGGCCGGCCGGCTCGTCCTCTGCTGTGAGCCGGGGGGTTTGGTTTCGCCCTCCATTCGCTTATTCTAAAATGCAGACTAATACACGTCAGAGGGAGAAAGGGGGGTTAAGCCCCTGGGAGACGTGCGGCGAGCTCTAACCTCAGGCACTTGCAGAAGTGAAGCGGACTCGCAGCCTAACAGCCCAGGGAAGACGAGTCCAAAGTCGAGGGTTGCCTTGGCCACTGCAGGGCCGCTTGGCGGCAGGGCGGAGGGGGTGTAGGAGGGCTCGTCCTGGGCTTGGGGTGGCGGGCGAGGCCCCAGCGCCTTTCAGCCCTTGGCCTGGGTTGGCTGAGGGCGGGCCTGGCTGTAGGCCCTCCAGCGGAGGTGGAGGCGCCGCCCGGCTCAGCCAGGCACAGGGCCCTGCCACCAGGAGGAGCCCTCCGCCAGACCTGGCGTCCCAGCGGGCTGGGCAGCCTGCACCCTGTCCTCCGGGGATGAAGGGGTTCTGGTCTGAAGGGCTGGGTTCAGGGTCCAGCTCTGGTCCCTCCTGCCTTGGTGTCCTGGAGGAAGCCCCAAGGCTCCGTTTCCCTCTCTAGGAGGTGGGGATGTTGGGAATGTCACATTCCCCTGGGGGTGGGTGTGTGCAAGGTTCCCATTCAGACTGGGACGAGCTTTGGCAATGGGCAACTGAGGACAGAGACCTAGGGTGACCCCTGGCCCCCGCCCCACCCTGCTGTCCCCCGCCCCCAGGCAGGAAGACACAGATCTGTCTGGTTCCTGAGATGGCAGGGCCCCTCCTCCTCCATCTTGTGCCCTGGGTGTGGTGCCTGGGGCTATAGCGCCCAGCACAGCGACTCTTTCCGGTTCCCCGGGCCAGTTCAACTGGGCATCCCCAGGGCAGGGCTCTGAGGGTGCCGTGTTTCCAAAGCTCCTCCTCCACCGGTAGCTGGCGGGGGGCCAGCTCCCAGGCAGCCCCCTGGCATCGCCCAAGTGCAGGCCTGCCTGCTCTGACCCAGCGGGGCTTCAAGGTGGCCATCCCAGTTCAGTCCCCTGGCCCCGGCCCAGGAATGGACTTGGGCAGGGCTGCGTCAGGCTGCCCCAGAAGCGTCTGTCCCCAGCCTCCGGGAGTCGGCGGTGGTTTCTGGTACTGGCCCTCGCAGGCCCCCTTAGCACCACTCGGGGAGGAGGTGGGCTGAGCTGTTTTTGAAGTTTTGCATGTCTGCGGCTGCAGTCCCAGGAGCCCGTCAGGGTCACGCTGGTTATTTCAGCGGATGGGACTCGGCTTGGCAGCTAGGATGGTCCTGAATAAAAATGGAAAAGCCAGAGCTGTTCCTTCCTTCAGTGGGCTTGGCAGCCGGGGACGTTGAAAGGACAGGTCTGCTGGTCTGGGCAGACCGGCTCTGTGCAGCCCCTCTGCTGTCCGTGAGCACTAAACCAGCCCCTGTGTGTGCCAGTCTGGGTGGCAGCCCACCTGGAGGACCGCCCGCCACTCGGGAGAGTCGAGAGAATGCTGACACCTCCGCTCGGTGCAGGGGGACGGGGCCCCCTCATCTACCTCCTTGCCCCGCCCCCGGCACCCCGTTCGGCCTCAGCCTTGGCCAGGACTGTCCTTACTAGGCAGGGCAGTCATCCGCTTCCAACCTTTGCTGTCTCCTCTGCGCTGTGCTCCCAGCCAAATTGTTTTATTTTTTTCCAAGCATCGCTTTGCACACATCACCACTCTCCTTAAAACCACCCTTCCGGGGTCTCCTGCACGTAAACCGCCCGTTTCAGCCAACCTGGGTCACCTCCAACCCCAGCAAGCCTCCTGAGCCCCCGCCACTGCCTCCCATCGGCCTCAGCGACTCCCTGCTCGCCTCACGTTTCTCCACGTGCACTCTCTCTCCCCCACCCCTGTCTCCTTCCTTTTCTGAAGATCTGTGTAATGCGGGGGGTAAGACGGCTCTCCTGAAGGGCTGACAGACTCGCACAAAACCATGGTCAGACCAGGCAAGCACTTTTTTTCAGAAGTGTGAGCAGAACCTAGTTCTTCAGTTCACGTTCTTTCCTTGTTTTCTTACGTGTTTTTAAATCCTTTTACTGAGGCGCTCAGACAGCGCGATGTTATAAGAGGCCATCTTCGTAGTATTTGAATCGTCCTTGAGCTTCGTTGTTGGATTTTGTTTTATTGTCTTACGTTTTTTCCTTCTTTTAGCGGATGGTGTTGACTGTCGTAAAGTCCCAGTTCTTGGTTCTGTTTACTAATCAACTTGTTTTGTCAAAGCATATGTATTCTGCTCTTTTCTTTATTTTTTCATTACTTAATATTAATGCTTTACATTTCTAAGATTAATTATTTAGGTAATTAATAATTTTTAATATTTCTAGTAAACGTGGGTACTTTGGCCTCTGGTTTCTTGCAGTTAGAGCTTTTTCTGGTCTATAATGTTGACGTGTTTTTTTTTTTTTTTTTGCTGTTAGGAATTTCCGTTTGACCCCATTAGTATTAATTAGTATTTTTTAATACTAATTAAAAAATCAGTATTTTAAAATTAATCCTAATCCTAATCCCAGTGACGACTGCTTAAGTCATTGCTGTTACTTCTTGTATGCGGTGGTGTCAATATTTCTAAGTGTCCATAGAAGTTCTGTGAGCCTGAACATATTTATCAGTTTTCATACAGCACTTGTGTACCCTCAGGAAATGTGTCTTTACTCCGACAGTTCAGGTCGGTACATCAATCTTTGTGTTACTTTGCTCCAGTCCGCCCTTGCCCTAACTTGCCTTTCCTTCAGGGTCTGAGGACGCCTGGCAGCCTGTGAGCATGCCGGGGTTCGGGGGTTGTGGGCCCGGGGACGGAGCAAAGCCGAGAGGGCATGGGCAGGGATGGGCTATTCTGGGAGGAAGCCCGTAGCCCTTGAAGCGCCTTCTGACCCCATGGTAGTTAAGAACATGCGTTTCCTGGCCAAATCGCAGTCTGGCGTTGTGCGTTTTTTCTTCAAGTGTTTCTGCTTTGCCTTAGTTTCCATTCTGTTTTACGTGCGCTGTTTACGCTTTGTTAGCCATGCCGTTATCTTGGCGGACAGGGTACACACGGTCAAGTAGTTACCGTATTTGGAGCAGATGTCTGTTCAGAGATGAACTGAAAACCTGTGCCTTTCAACGCCCTCTCTGCCCCTTTAAATGCTTCTAGCTTCTACTTCTCTTTCCAAACACCACAATGGAAACCCCTTGCCTTTTTTCTTTTTAATTTGCATCTGCACGAGAGTTTATTTAGCTCGTCATTTTATTTTTAAAATTTGTGTATATATTTTTGCTATGTATCTGTAACTTATAAACAGCAAATTATTGGATTTTGCTTTCTGATTCTTTCTGTAATTCTTCTTACATAAGAAGTTCTCCTGTTAGTGACACGACTGTTGAGAGGGGGGCATGATTCATTTCCAGCTTAGCATGCATTGGCTTGGTTAACCCCCAAAGGTCACGCTCATCCCCAAAGGTCATAGCCCGTCATCTCTGTGAGTTATCGTCCGAGTGTGGAGCGTCCTGTCTAGCTCGACAAGAGACCCACCGTTGGGCACACCTGCCCCTCCTCCTGGTCTGGTCAGTGCCGGGCTCTGTCCTGAGTCCACTCCTGATGACACAGCCTGGTGCTTCAGCGACCTCGGCTGTGAGGCCGAGGCTGTGATGGCACTGCCCAGCCCCGGCTGCCCGGCAGACTGAGGGCACAGATGCTTCTCACACTGTTAGCGTTTGAAACATTCCTTTGATTTTCCACCCTAACTCCCAAAGATCATTCAGCATAACCTAGACTGTTACGTGGTGCTTTGTTACATTTTAGAAAAGTTTCAGCAAATACCACGAGATGCAGCAAAGAGCTAGACGGCATGGATCAGGCCCCCTGCGTGAGGGAGCCCACACGGCCATGTGGGAGACGGGGGGCCCCTCCCACCTCCGGCCGAGTGGAGGATGGGGGCGTCTCCCACCTCCGGCTGTGTGGGAGACGGCGGCCTCTCCCACCTCCCATCCGTCCCAGGATGGTCCCCTCGCCCGCCTCCTCTCTCCCCTGGCCCTCCTGTGGCGGGGCCGGCCACCATCACAGCTGCAGAGGCTTGAGAAAGGGGGTCGCCTTGGCTGCTCCCAGGGCAGGAGGGAAGCGAGGGCAGGAGTTTACTGCAGGTAAAGTGGTCTCGGAGCAGCTCAGCCGGCCACCTGGGATCGGGGGGACAGTTCAGTGGGAGGCAGGAGCCCCCACTAGAGCTTCTGGGACTCAGAGGCGACAAGGGGGTTCAGTCCCTCAGCCCAGGTGGAAACCAAATGGCCTCTTGCGCAGCTCCTGGGGCCACGCAGAGGTTCGCCAGATCACGGGTATCTGGCTGTGTGTGCCATGGACATGCACCACCTTTGGGGGGGTAAGGGGTGGGGGAAGGCAGCCCCTTTCTTTTGAGGGACCCCCTCTTCAGTGTCTGATAACCAGGAAACCAAGTCAGAAGGTGGTCTAGGGGTGCTGAGTGGGGTGTCTCCCACACTACAGGCCACACACCCAGCCTCCAGGACTCCAGTGGGGCTGAGCGCTGGAGACTCACCCACATTTGCTACCCCTCCCCACAAGGCCATCCCAGAGCAGCTGCCTGCGTCCTCACGCCTGGCCCCTCCCCTCTGGTCTAACCCCGTGAGGGTGGGCTGGGCCGCTGGCTGTCTGCAGGTGCGGGGCCCTGGCCCAGAGAAGCCCCAGCAGAGCCCAGAGGATGGGAG
>SJYA01002243.1:11210-32738 GCA_006410615.1 Neotragus moschatus
CGCAAAGAGTTGGACACGACTGAGCGACTGAACTGAACTGAACTGATAGACGCCATGAGCGATCAATTAGGGACTCTAAACAGAAAAGTGAAATTAATTAGAAAAGATAAAAACTCTAGAACTAAAGTGTACAATACCTGAAATAAAAGTTCATTGGAAAAGATTCATAACTGAGTGGAGATGGCAGAAGAATTAATCAGTGAACCTGAAGATATATTAAGAGCAGTTATCAAATATTAAGAATACTAAGTGAAATATTTAAAAAAATCTAGTCTTAGCTGTATGTAGGATAATTTAAAACAGTTTGACATAGTGCCATTGAAATTGCAGAAGGAGAAGAAAGTGAGAAACATGCATAAAAATAATTTGTAGAAGTTATGGTCTGAATTTTCCCATATTTGATAACTAACATTAACTTATATATCCCAGAAGCACAATCAGTTCCAAGCAGGATGACTATAAAGAAAACCACACTTTAACACCTCATGATCAAACCACTGGGTATGATATGTGAAAAAAAAAGTCTAATGAATAGTGTTAGAAAATAGATCAATGCTTCCCTGGAGCTGGGAGTGGCGGGAGAAGATTGAATGGAAAGGAGTACAAGGGAACTTTTGTAGCAATAGAAATGCTTGCATTTGTCAAAACTCACTTGAAATGTGTATATTTTATTTTATGGAAATTATTTCCATATAAAGTTGACTAACAACACTAGGGGTAATATTAATACTTTTGATAGCATTTCAAACACTTTCACTTATTATTTTCTGTCTTATTTTCACAGCTTTTGTCTATATTTTTATTCATTTAATTATAGATTTTGTTGTTTTCTGTGAAAAAATGAACTGAACCACAAATAAAAATTGTCAACACTCAGATGACCGACATATGTTGTTTGCCATTTTCTCCTTATTAAGTAGCAGGCCTCAGCCTATTCAAGTTTACTCACCCCAAATCCACTTGTCACTGAATACCGAATCTCTTAATAGGATGCCTCGCTTTCTGCATGTGCTCATTTGGACATTATATATTACTGTTACTATATGTTAAAATGCGCATTAAATAAAATTTCACTTTTAAAATAGTCATACCTTATAAATGAATGTGAAAGTGCAATAAAAACAGCATGTGTTTATAATTTGCCATTTTGTTTCTCATGGAATTATTTAAAACATTAAAACCAGTATTTTGAATGTGATGTAATCTTTCATCTTAGTTTTTAAACGTGTGCTAAGAATTTTATCCAATGTAGATAAATTTAAGATAATTCATGTGGGAGTAAAATGTTTTAAATTATTTAACAGTCATGATTGTTTGGAATTAGTTCTTCCTTTCCAAAGGAATGGTTTAGTTATAGATGAAGGCAAACTCTGGTTGAGGTTGTGCAGCATGAAATTAATGATTAGCAATGTGCTAGGAAAAAACAGAGGAGATACAGTCTCAATACATAAAACAATGGTAGCAAATATACCTGTGAATCTGTTTTGGTCAGTTCTACTAAAAGTTCTTTGAGAGAATGAGACTATAGGAATAAAACAAGGTGATATAAATATAGAAAAAATAGTACATTTGATAAAGTATCTGCTGAGATAGAAATATTTTCTGTTAAATAATACAACGCAGGAGAGGAATGATGGTAAACTCAAGCTGCAAGGCTTACAGTAAACTAGAAAGATGCTTTCAGAATTTGGAACCAGGCTGATAGGCTTAAATCTAGTTTTTATTGCTTAATACCTATTTGACTTCTCTAAGTTGCAACATCTTGTTTGAAAAATAGATCTAATAATAGGTCTTGCCTCCTAGAATTATTGTGAAAATTAAAAGAGAAAATACATGCAAATTGCCTAATGTAATGCATGGCACATAGATGCATCCGTCTAAACAGACTAAAAGGAAATGATCAGTATCCTTTTAATAGATCAACTATCGGTACTGGGTGTGGCGCGGGACTTTCTTCCTGGCTTCTACGGACTCGTAAAACTCAAGATATATGGAAAAGATTTCTGTCATTGGGCTTGTTAAGCTTCAAGAAGCCCAAATGTCCCAGAGGGAAGCCTACATTCTAGATTTTCTGGGACCAAACCATTTATGCGATAAAAGGAAAGGGAAGCAAGGTGAATTTCTTCTGAATAAGAGGAAGGCTGGTTTTATGTGCTATGATGATGGTAACACTGACAGCCATCTCCCAAACCAAGTTGACTTTTAACTCAGACGTGAGATTAAAAACTACACAATGTTTTCCCGAGTCCTGAAAACCTTGAAGTGAGGACTAAGGAAAGGAATGGGCTTGAGACCCGAATGTCTACAGAGTGCTCTTCTAGTTGTTATGTTACTACAAACTTAATGCTCACAATGTGTGCACATTTTTATTTCAGATATGAAATAATAATTTATTAATTTAATTATGGTCAGTCAGTCAGTCAGTTCAGTCGCTCAGTTGTGTCTGACTCTTTGCAACCCCATGAATCGCAGCACACCAGGCCTCCCTGTCCATCACCAACTCCCAGAGTTCACTCAGACTCACGCCCATTGAGTCAGTGATGCTATCCAGCCATCTCATCCTCGGTCGTCCCCTTCTCCTCCTGCCCTCAATCCGTCCCAGCATCAGAGTCTTTTCCGATGAGTCAATGCTTCGCATGAGGTGGCCAGAGTACTGGAGCTTCAGCTTTAGCATCAATTCCTTCCAAAGAAATCCCAGGGCTGATCTCCTTCAGAATGGACTGGTTGGATCTCCTTGCAGACCAAGGGACTCTCAAGAGTCTTCTCCAACACCACAGTTCCAAAGCATCAATTCTTCGGCACTCAGCTTTCTTCATAGTCCAACTCTCACATCCACATATGACCACAGGGAAAATCATAGCNACTGGTTGGATCTCACTGCAGTCCAAGGGACTCTCAAGAGTCTTCTCCAACACCACAGTTCCAAAGCATCAATTCTTCGGCACTCAGCTTTCTTCATAGTCCAACTCTCACATCCACATATGACCACAGGGAAAACCATAGCCTTGACTAGATGGACCTTAGTCGGCAAAGTAATATCTCTGGTTATATGCTCTCTAGGTTGGTCATAACTTTTCTTCCAAGGAGTGAGTGTCTTGATTTCATGGCTGCAGTCACCATCTGCAGTGATCTTGGAGCCTCCCAAAATAAAGTCTGACACTGCTTCCACTGTTTCCCCATCTATTTCCCATGGAGTGATGGGACTGGATGCCATGATCTTTGTTTTCTNGGGAGGAGAAGGTGAGATGTATGGAAAGAGTAACATGGAATTACCATATGTAAAATAGACAGCCAACGGGAATTTGCTGTATGGCTCAGGAAACTCAAACAGGGGCTCTGGATCAACCTAGAGGGATGGGATGGGGAGGGAGATGGGAGGGAGCTTCAAAGGGAGGGGATATACGTATACCTATGGCTGATTCATGTTGAGGTTTGACAGAAAATGACAAAACTCTGTAAAGCAATTATCCTTCAATTAAAAAACAAAAACAAAACCTCATTGAATGTCAAGTAACACGTCCTCAATAGATCTGTGATGGGCTGGGAATACATGAGTAGGGCTAAGGAAGCCACATACATTGTGAAATGATCTTCCTAAGAAGCACACTGTTTCTCAACATCGAATCTTATCTCATTTGAAGTTTCCTGACCCTGTGGAGCTTGAATAATGAGTTATTTTTTAATCTTTGAAATGCAGATGCAGAGTAGATGGCAGAACGTAACAAGTCTTTTATTTTCCCTCTTCTGTCGTGTAGGGCCTTGGTGAGAGAAGAGGTAATATGTTAGCATTCACATAACAAATTCTCTTATAGAAAACCATCCCTTTATTTATCTGAGCTTCTCCCCATGCCCCTGGAGAAGAAATTAGATCAAATCATTAACCTCTTCTGGAGCTGTTAATGAGTCAGTTTTCTTTATATGAAAGAAAGGTTTTGGGAAAAAGAAAATGCCACTGGTTCAGAATCAGAATAAGTAAGTTCATAAAGAAAATAGGCACAGGAGATTTGGCAGCAACGCTTGTGATCCTTTCCCCCAATATTCACAAGTACGAGCATTTATAGAGATAAATGTTTTCCTTTTTGTTCTTGGAATTCCTTTGTGCATCGTACATAGCTCATGAAGCATTGCTTGTCACGACAGTTACAACTTTGCATCTGCTGTTTATTAAAAGTTAGGATTTGCCCGGGAATTGAATGTGTCTCCTCGCTCCTAGAGTTGTATAGTTGTTTGGACGCAAAATTGCTTTTGTTTTTCCTCCTAATCTTTGTTACTACCAACCCATAGTACCATAACGTGTATTCAGCTCCCTTAACTCGTCCCTTCAGAAATCATCAGAGATTAGTAGTCAAAACTCCAGAATATGAAGTGGTGATTGCAATCTTTAGAATTGAGCCGTGACTTGGACAAGGGACTGGTATGCATGGAATGCTTGGAAACTAAGGCAGGGTAGTGCCAGGGTACTATTTCAGTTGTGACCAACCTAAGGGTCCATGAAANTGTTAATGAGTCAGTTTTCTTTATATGAAAGAAAGGTTTTGGGAAAAAGAAAATGCCACTGGTTCAGAATCAGAATAAGTAAGTTCATAAAGAAAATAGGCACAGGAGATTTGGCAGCAACGCTTGTGATCCTTTCCCCCAATATTCACAAGTACGAGCATTTATAGAGATAAATGTTTTCCTTTTTGTTCTTGGAATTCCTTTGTGCATCGTACATAGCTCATGAAGCATTGCTTGTCACGACAGTTACAACTTTGCATCTGCTGTTTATTAAAAGTTAGGATTTGCCCGGGAATTGAATGTGTCTCCTCGCTCCTAGAGTTGTATAGTTGTTTGGACGCAAAATTGCTTTTGTTTTTCCTCCTAATCTTTGTTACTACCAACCCATAGTACCATAACGTGTATTCAGCTCCCTTAACTCGTCCCTTCAGAAATCATCAGAGATTAGTAGTCAAAACTCCAGAATATGAAGTGGTGATTGCAATCTTTAGAATTGAGCCGTGACTTAGACAAGGGACTGGTATGCATGGAATGCTTGGAAACTAAGGCAGGGTAGTGCCAGGGTACTATTTCAGTTGTGACCAACCTAAGGGTCCATGAAAACCATATATACCAATGCTCTCTTGACTCCAACTGCTGATGTTTAGCTGGTCTGTTTGAAAGTATCACATGCCTAATATGGAGCCAATCAAGAGTGCTTTTTCCCAAAACTGATTTAATACCAACAAAACTTTCAGAATTTGAAACATTTAAAAAAAATTATTTCTTTATTTTTGGCTGTGCTGGGTCTTTGTTGCTGGGTGGGCTTTTCTCTAGTTGGGGTGCACAGGCTTCTCATCGCGGTGGCTTCTCTTGTTGCAGAGCACAGGCGCTAGGCATCCAGGCTTCAGTCGCTGCAGCACACGGGCTTAGCAGTTGCCGTGTTTGGGCTCTATGGCACACAAGCTTCAGTGGTTGCGGCAATACAGACTCAGTTGTGGCTCGTGGGCTTATTTGCTCCATGGCATATGGAATCTTCCTGGACAACTGTATCTCCTGCATTGGCTACAGACTGGGAGAAAATATTTGCAAAAGACACATCTGATAAAGGACGATTATCCAAAATATACAAGGAACTTAAAAAAACCACCAGTAAGAAAATGAGCAGTTCAATCAAAAATGGGCAAAAGATCTGAACAAACAATATCACCAACATAGATACACAGATGGCAACTTAGCTTATGAAAAGATTTTCAATGTCATCAGATTGTTTTATTTGCAAATTAAAACAATAATTAACAGAATCACATAAAAAGTAGAGATGCTAAAGGGAAAAGGAGTATTAATAGACTTCTACAAGGAGAAGCAAGATTTTGTAGTACACAACATATTTTGAGATATGCTGTAAATATATTCCCTATAGGAGTCCTTTCTCTTTGCTGTTCTCTCTAGGCATCTGACTAATTAAAGTGTAAATAAATCAATAATGAGATACCACTACACACCTATTAGAATGGCTAAAACCTGAAACATTGGCAACACCAAATGTTGGCAAGGATATGGAGCAATAACAGTCTTCATCCTGGTGGGAATACTAAAATGGAGCAGCTACTTTGGAACCTTGGAAAGTAATTTGGCAGCTTCTCTCAAAGCTAGACGTACTCTCACAATATGATCCAACAATTTCACTCTTTGGCATTTACCCAAATGAGTAGAAAACTAATGTCCACACAAAAATCTGCATACAGATGTTTATAGCAGCTTATCATAATTACCAAAAGATGAAAGCAACCAAGATGACTTTCAGTAGGCAAATATATAAATAAACGTGTGGTATATCCGGACATTGGAATGTTATGCAGCACTAAAAATAAACGAGGGCTTCCCTGGTGGCTCAGATGGTAAAGAATCTGCCTGCAGTGCAGGAGACACAGGTTCGATCCCTGGGTCCGGAAGACCCCTTGGAAAAGAAAAATGGCAGCCCACTCTGGTATTCTTGCTTGGGAAATCCCATGGACAAAGCAGCCTGGCAGGCTACAGTCCATGGGGTCACAAAGAGTTGGACACAACTTAGTGACTTAACGACAAAATGAATAAATAAATAAATGAGCTCTCAAGCCATGAAAAGACATGGAGAAAAAAGCCAATATGAAAAGGCTGCATACCATATGACCCCAAAGATATGAAATCCTAGAATAAGGAAAACTACAAAGATGCTAAAAATATCATTTATCAACGGACATTTAAGTTGCTCCCACATGTTGCTATTACAAAGAGCATTAATGCTGGAATGAAAATGAGAATGCATATGTTTGCACTTGATGTCAAGATCCTGATTTCAATTATTTTAGATAAATATTTATAAATGTGACTGCTGGATCATATGGCACTTTTACTTTTTTAAGGGGTGTCCATAGTAGTCATGTATGGATGTGAGAGTTGGACTGTGAAGAAGGCTGAGCACCGAAGAATTGATGCTTTTGAACTGTGATGTTGGGGAAGACTCTTGAGAGTCCTTTGGACTGCAAGGAGATCCAACCAGTCCATTCTGAAGGAGATCGGCCCTGGGATTTCTTTGGAAGGAATGATGCTGAAGCTGAAACTCCAGTACTTTGGCCACCTCATGTGAAGAGTTGACTCATTGGAAAGACTCTGATGTTGGGAGGGATTGGGGGCAGGAGGAGAAGGGGATGACAGAGGATGAGATGGCTGGATGGTATCACCGACTCAATGGACATGAGTCTGAGTGAACTCCAGGGGTTGGTGATGGACAGGGAGGCCTGGCATGCTGCAATTCATGGGGTCGCAAAGAGTCGGACACGACTGAGCGACTGAACTGAACTGATACTGTCTTCCATAGGGACTGCACCATTTCACAGTCCCACCAACAACTACAAGGGTTAACTTTTCTCAACATACTCATCAACACTTGTTACCTCATTTTTAAAACATACTAAGTTGCTTCAGTCGTGTCCAGTTCTTTGCAACCCTATGGATTGTAGCCTGCCAGGCTCCCCTGTCCATGGGACTCTCCAGGCAAGAATACTGGAGTGGGTTGCCATGCCCTCCTCCAGGGGGTCTTCCCAACCCAGGGATCCAGCCTGCATCTCTTAAGTCTCCTGCGTTGGGAGACGTGTTCTTGACCACTAACACCACCCGGGGAAGCCTCATTTCAAGAATAGGACTGCTCTTATGCCTTTGAACGGAAAAACTTCCTTGTATATTTTGGATCACAACTGCGTATCAGCTATATGGCTTGTATATGTATTCTCCCATTCCATAGGTTGCCTTCTCATTTTGTTGTTTTGTGTGTTATACAGAAACATTCTAGTTTGATGTAGTCTCACTTGACTATTTTTGCTTTTATTGTCTATGCTTTTGGTGTCATGTCCAAGAAATCATTCCCAGGAGCATTGTTTAACATTTTCCCCATATATTTTCTTCGAAGAGTAACTTTTTCAGGAGTTCTGTTTGTTTTTAAGCAATTTGTGTAATGTTCAGTAAGTATCTTTATTAAACAACTACAAACTGTCCCTTCTCTATCTTAAACACTGCCCTGTTTCTATTGCAGTAAAACCTCTGCCCTGATTCTGGCTTTTTTAGATATCCTGACTCACTTTACACCCTTTTTCCTTGATTCACTCTTGTTCCCATATAAATCTACTCCTGGCTCTAGGATACTAACTTAAACCCTACCTCTGACCTTTAGGATCAATGTTTGCGTTTACTATTTGAACTTTTATGGTACTTAAATTTGAGTATGAATCCCACCCTAGCTTTGTCCCAGGAAATCACCCCTAACAAAGTACACTTGCCTATCATAAGGGCTATACCAACACTGGCTATCCCATAAATTAGGGGAGGGGGTGGCAGGTGGGAAGTTAAGATGATGCACATTTTATGCAGAAAATATATTTATTGGCACATTAAGAGAGTTGGCATCTGAGCATGATTTCCAACCAAAGTATGGAATTTATAAAAGCCATTTGACTTTCTAATAAGACATGACATGATAAGCATTTCTCCTTGTAAAAGCATTTTACAGAAAAACAGAATGGCACAACACCAGGATGACAGTAAGACAGTTCTGTCAATAAGCATTGGAGCTGTTCCATGCAGCATTTAAGAACTACTTGGTTCAAACATGCTAATTATATATATCCATATATGCCTATATATGGATGCAAAAGCCATATGATTGGTTGGAACGCTGAGGAAAGAAGGGCATTAGGGGTGCATTTCCAGCCCAAGGGGCACATGGATTTGACAACCAGAAGTAACTCGTCCTGATGTTTGGTCCTATCCAAGGTTTCTGCATTCTGTGCCTTCTCAATGTTTCCAACAGGCAGGGAAAATGAAGTGTCATGACTGTGTTTTGTATTAACAGGCAGAATGTGTGCACCCAGATATGCTTAGCATTCGAAATAATTCACTTTACATTGACATAGGAAAGAGAAAAGAGAAGGTTTTTAAAAAGTGAGCATGTCTCCTGACTTGAAAACTCTATAACCTGGCATTTCTAGCCATTAGCATGGAAATATGTACCTTTGTATCCCTCAATATCTTAGTTCTGCTTATTATTCTAGAAAATGCTTAACTTTAGACTGGTAATGTAATGTTCTTTTCTTACAAGTATATTTCCCCCTGGAATACATGTAAACCCGTATACTATGAAAGCAATAAACATTTTTATTTCTTTTCCTCCTCCTCGCCTTCCTCCTACTCTTTCTAATGAGTTGTAGAAAAATCAGCAGAAAGTGTGCTTAATACAGAGACTCAAGATCAAGAGAATACAAAGTCACACAAATTCAGTTTTGATACTCAGCTAATGATCGTAGTAACAATTAATCAACAGTTTCAAAATGCCCTGTAAATGGCCCTATGTTACTCTTGTACGTGGACTGGGTAATTTATTTTGCTTCACAGCTATGTCTTAAGGGTCCTCCAAGGAGCAATAGCAAAAGCCACAAAAGAAGAAGAAAGGAAATAACATTTACAAAGTACTTATATATACCAGCCCTGTGCTAGATGAATTATATACCTGAACTCTTTTTCTTCTCAGGGCCTTATAAGATGAACACTAGTGTCCCAGTGATGATGAAAATCGTGACAATGACCGTGGTGGTGATGATGGAGACAGTTATTAAGACGGTCTTTGTGACAGGCACTGAACTATCTTCAGTGCACTGATACTCATTTATTCAGTGCCCACATTGTGTGCCAGGCACTGTTTTAGGCACTCGAGGTACATCAATGTACAAAACACACAAAAGTCCTGCCCATTCTGAAGGTATACTTGGGGCAGAAAGTGACACTGGAGACGTCCAGGCAAGACACACAAATACATAGGGAAGTAGAGACTATGTTAGAAGGGGAAGGTGCTTTGGAAAAATAATGGATCAGAGTACAGTGGGCCAAGATTGTGAGTGTGGGGTTCAAGGTGCCATTTTAAATCAGATGTTGGTTGTGGTGGTAAGTTCCTCCACACAGAGGCACAGCCGGTGGAAACGGGGTTTGGAATGTCCAGTGAACTGCAAGGAGGCTAGTCTGTCTGGGCAGAGAAGATCAGTCCCATAGGCTAGAGCCTATAAGGCCTTGCAGGCCAGCACGAGGAATTT
The DNA here is from genome assembly GCA_006410615.1 of Neotragus moschatus. NCBI lineage: Eukaryota > Metazoa > Chordata > Mammalia > Artiodactyla > Bovidae > Neotragus > Neotragus moschatus. The sequence goes on from SJYA01002243.1 coordinate 21,305, forward strand.
GACGTTGACTATGAATGAACTGAGACATCACTGGAAATATCTGAGCAGACAAGTGACGTGGCTGAATATAAATTTTGGCAGAATCGTTAAAGTTGTCATGCTGAGAATAATACTCTACTTTACAATAGTTCACTGAGGTTTCTAGAATTCCCACTTTACAAATGCTAAGTTGAGAAGTGGAAAAATCAAGTAACCTTTAAGTGAGTGATAGAGCCAAGGATCAAATCCAAACCAAGCATGGGCTCTCTTCCAGACCTTTGCTCAGTTTAGGACCAGCCTGAAAGAAGAGCTTCTAGGTTCATGTCAGTTCAAGTTTATGATGACTAAAATACAGGTTTCAGGTATAGGAAGAGGCTGTCTGATCTATCTGGCCTGGTAGACTGAAGGCAAAAAAAAAAAAAAAGTATTATTTCAGCAAATGACTACTGAGTTCCTATGTTTTAGTCANGAAAGATTGAAGGCAGGAGGAGAAGTGGACAACAGAGGATGAGATGGTTGGATGGCATCACCGACTCTACAGACATGAGTTTGAGTAAGCTCCAGGAGTTGGTGATAGACAAGGAAGCCTGGAATGCTTCAGTCCATGGGGTCACAAAGAGTTGGACACGACTGAGCGACTGAACTGAGTAAGCTGTAACCATTATTTCAGTTTAATTGAACACACAGGACAGCATTTAGTGAGAATATACCATGTGCCAGCCTTGTGGTGGGGTAGCGCTTAGAGGATCCCCAAGTGAATAAACTGTGAGCAGATAACAAGAATGCTGGGTAAACTGTGGGTAAAATTATAATAGGAGTAAATAAAAGTTTAAACATATTTTGGCTTATAATTTATGGAAAAACTCAAGGACTTAGGACATGGATATAGGATGTAGGAATTTTAAGGAAAGAGGGTAACATAGTGGGGACTGAGGGAGGAGCACACTGCATAGAATTTGACATTTCAGTATACTTTTAGAAAATCATTGGTTAAATGCCATTTCATTGGAGCATAAGGTGTTGGAAAAGAGATGGAGTGGCAGAAAATTTGAAGAGTAAAAATGTTCATTGGTACCAGGTTGCATGGGCTTCAAGGATTTGGACTTTTCGTGAAAGAAAAAAAGAAGCCTCTGAAAGATTTTGAGCAAAGTCCTGATTGCAAATTCTTATAGAATTCTGTGGCATAATCCCTTTAGGATGTTGGAGAAGTAAAAGCTTAGAGCTTGGCCTAAGGCAATGAATTTCCTTTTTACTTGAAATGCTAGACTTGAGGGAAATATGTCATATGAAGCTGGAAACTGTCAAACATCTCAGACAGCCAGGAGTTTGCTCTCTAATGTGTGGGATTTTGCTAAATGTATAATATTTGCACATTTCCAGGGTTGTCATAGAAGCAAATGGCATGTTTTTGAGAACGTAGCTCTCCTGTAGTGTTTCCTGGCTTGGACAGGAGGTACTCTCACTTGGAGGGTTGGATATCTGGAGCCCAAACTGGAGTGGACTTTTACCTTCCGGAGTTGAAGTGATTGAGTTGAAAGGCAGCCACCATCTCCAACATGAACCATCCTTTCAATCTTTAGCAAGAGGGCCTCACTAATGGAAAAGTACATCGGGGAAGCTGAAGTCAAAAGGACTTCATTTTCACCAACAATTTTGTTTGGATTCATTTGCTCAGAATTAATATTTGCTGGAAGTGGAAACTTGTGCTCATTTTCTTTGGATCGTTAAAATATGCTCATCTGAGCCATAAACAAAGCCAGCCGTGCCCAGATATCAACTAGAACAACTCGATTAGTGATAATTGCCTCACAGCTCTCCTGTGTATTTCACGGAGGCTCATTTGACTTCAGTTACTAAACACAGTCTTGGCAGGTGGAGGGGGTGAGACAAGTAATTGCCACCTTCAGACAGATTTGACCAGGAAAGGGTGAAGCCGTACCACTGCTCTCCCTCAAAAGCATTTCAATACCTCTGCTAGGCTGATAAGCAGAATACACTAGTAGTTTAATCATGGTAAATTTTTTAAATTTGCATTTTAGCTATTGTTTATGGAAATACCCCCCTAATAAAGATCAGAGCCTTTGAGACAAGACACAAAATTTTGAGGAAAGAGGCAGGATGCTGTGGAGTATCGGGGAATGCAGAAGATGGCAGAGTAGATTAATAATGTCATGACTCAAGGAGCAAATGGCATGGGATTTGAAAGCATAGGATCAAATAAGCAAACAGAAAATATATAGTTACTGTCCAACTTTAAGCATGAACACTTTAAACAGGGAACTGATGTCACCAATCGGAGCCCCACAAATTGTATTATGAGAGACATTTCTCACGTAACTGATAACACGAAAACCAAATTGGAGAACTCTAATTAGCCAAGGAGAGGTGAAAGGATGGGTGACAGATGACCCATGGGCTCGTTTTGGAGAGAGCAAGCCCACAGAGTCTGGGCACTCGGCGTTCTTGGAATGAACCACTGTTGGTCTTGACTTTCAGATTCTGGGCTGTAGATGCCGAGACATATCGTCTTTCTGTGTGATCACTGAACCCTTCAAGGTTATGCACGTAGCATGTGCTCAAAGATCCTTTGCTCAACCAATCCCCACAGACACTTCAACCTCACCCATTTGAATAAATCTGACTGCAGGCAGGAGGAGAAGGGGACAACAGATGAGATGATTGGATGGCATCACTGACTCGATGGACTGGACGTGAGTTTGAGCAAGCTCGGGGAGTTGGTGATGGACAGGAGAGTCTGGAGTGCTGCCGTCCATGGGGTCACAAAAAGTGGGACTCGACTGAGCGACTGAACTGAACCTTAGTGAAGAGCTCTCCCTGTCTGCTTAGGGTCCCTGCTCTGTTTTCAAAAGTCACAAATGGTGAATTTCTCTCTCTGTTGATTTGTTCATAGTCATTATCTGTTATTTGAATGTTTGTTTTCCCATGTTTTTGATAAAGCTGAATTGATTGCAAAGGTAAGATAAGAACTTCCTTTCCCCAGGACTATGTTCATTCTTCCCAGCTGAGCTGGAAAACACTATTATTAGTTTTACCAAAACTTGAAAGAACTTCTCCCTAATATATTGTTTCTAGGAGACACTGGGAAATTCTTAAGCCAGGGTAACCACTGTGAAAGATCTGGAAAGAATCAGGAGTAATGAGAATGTCTGAAAGAATTTGGTCTCTTGAGCAAACTAGCCTATTTCTAATAATTTCATTATTTTTACTAACATGATTTGTTTGAACTTCTAAAATAAATGTGTAGCATAGTCATCTCCTCTCCTTGGGGCTTTAGAAATAATATCCACAATTCATGGAGCATTCATTATGTTCTGATCACTCAGTTCAGTTCAATTCAGTCGCTTGGTCATGTCCAACTCTTTGTGATCCCATGAATTGCAGCACGCCAGGCCTCTCTGTCCATCACCAACTCCCAGAATCCACCCAAACTCATGTCCATCGAGTTGGTGATGCCATCCAGCCATCTCATCCTCTGTCGTCCCCTTCTCCTCCTGCCCCCAATCCCTCCCAGCATCACAGTATTTTCCAATGAGTCAACTCTTTGCATGAGGTGGCCAAAGTATTGGAGTTTCAGCTTTAGCATCATTCCTTCCAAAAAACACCCAGGACTGATCTCCTTTAGAATGGACTGGTTGGATCTCCTTGCAGTCCTAGGGACTCTCAGGAGTCTTATCCAACACCACAGTTCAAAAGCATCAATTCTTCGGCGCTCAGCTTGCTTCACAGTCCAACTTTCACATCCATACATGACCACTGGGAAAACCATAGCCTTGACTAGATGGACCTTTGTTCACAAAGTAATGTCTCTGCTTTTGAATATGCTATCTAGGTTGGTCATGACTTTCCTTCCAAGGAATAAGCGTCTTTTAATTTCATGGCTGCAGTCACCATCTGCAGTGATTTTGGAGCCTCCCGAAAATAAAGTCTGACACTGTTTCCACTGTTTCCCCGTCTATTTGCCATGAAGTGATGGGACCAGATGCCAACTCAACACAGACCTAATTTGACCTTTACAATAATCCTAGGAGAAACGTGCCAGAAACAGGATCAGAAAAATTAAATGATTTGGTCACATCTACTAATGGATGGATGGAGAAAGGATTTGAACTCAAGGCAAAATGAAGCTAAAGCTCATTTTCCCACCCTGCTGGGCTACTTCCCTAAGACATGAGTATACCATTCCGTAGCCCAACAGAAACTGAACTCAGTTAAAAATAAGCACACAGGCCAAAGACTTATCTTTTCCAGGGCAGATTGCCTGGTGCCTCTCAGAAAATTTCAGCTTAACACCCTGAGATTAGTTAGCCTTGCATCTCCGATCCATAGAGGTCTGTTTAATTCAAGTCACATGTGGGCATTTTGACTCCAATTATAACGTCAGTTCTAAATCTGTTGGTATGTCACAGAGGTGCAAGTTAAAACCCAGGAAAGAACTTGAGCTGTTACTGTTCCCAAGCAGAAACATCCTTGGAAGCTTATCTGAACAGAAGGCCTATCTAAAACCTTGGAGGTTTGCCCAGCCTTGGTTTCCTGTCTAACTGAAAGCAGAGAGACCCAGACTTGGAGCCAAGAAGTTTGCACTTGTGGGATCAGCAACCTAAATTTGAGGATTTGGACTCGTAAGGCCAGATGCAGCCTGCAGCCAGGACCTTGCCGGCATCACCGTTGCAATGCACCCAACAGTACAAGGACAAACTTGCAGAAGAAGATGTCATAAATGAATAACAATACAGCAGTGGGAACCAACCTCCCGACTGGCAGAGAAGGGAAATCACATCCCCCCGCCCAGGATTATATTTATAGATTATTCCGCTATCCTTGGCATCCAGAAAACATCTTTTGCTATCTGTGATCATGTTGGGAACTAACATGTACTGAGCACTCGCCATGTTTGTGATGCTCTACTTAGCACTTTGCACATATCATTTCAGTGGTGAGGGATTAGAAAGAAAGTGGCTGAAAAGCCAAGTATCAAGCGCAAGGGTTTCTACAGAGGGTATGTTTTTGGCACTATCTTCGCTAAGGAGGGGCCAGCTCTGTTTTTAGAGCTGCACCACCTCACCTGCCTGCACTGTCTTCTAGACCCCAGCCAAAGGTCACCTTGAGTCAAGACGCTTCGTTGTCGGGCCACAGCCATGACTGCAGGAATGACCCCATCACCTACTTTGGGAAGCAGAACCTCTGAGGCATCCAAGGTCCTTCAGCAGACATTTCCGGCCACCTCCCAGTGATGCTTCCTGCTTTGGCTACACTTAACCCCAAGATCAAACCATATCTCTTCCCTGCGGAACACCCTCCCTTGGATTAGAGGAGACGTGGCAACATCTGTGGGAGAAAAGGGAACCTTTCCTCATGTGTTGTTTTCTTAGGAGGGAGGAAATTTCCTGGATATTTCACAGGAGACTTCCTGTCTCATTGACCAGAATTTATCGTGACCTATTTCTAAATCCAGCCTTCATAGGAATGTGATTATCTTAGACCCATTGGGATCTACCAATGAGCTGAGGAAGGGGGTGACATCTCCAGAGTCAGGTGAGCAGAGGTAAACACCACAATAAGTGGAGGTTGGGAAGGGAAAGCCAAAGGGACAAGACCCTGCGTAGCAGCCACCTGCGTCCTCCACAGGCCTCCATATTTCACACCTGGGGCTGTCCTTCCCATCTCTGCCCCAGAGGAAGTCTTAGGTTCCTTCAAGTATCACCGCTCCAGAGCTGGGTCTCGCTATTCTTTTTTTTTTTTTTTCCACTGAAGTATAATCACTTTACAATGTTGTGTTAGTTTCTGTTGTACAACAAAGTGAATCAGTTAATGTGTATACACAGAGACGTCAACAAACACATGAAAAGATGCTCAACACCTCTAATTGTTAAACGAATGCAAATCAAAACCACAGTGAGGTATCACCTCACACAGGTCAGAATGGACATCATCAAAAAAAATCTACAAACAATAAATGCTGGAGAGGTCGTGGGGAAAAGGCAACTGTCTTGCACTGTTGGTGGGAATGTAAATTGGTACAGCTTCTATAGAGAATGGTAGGGAGATTCCTTAAAAGACGAAGAATAGAATTATCATATGATCCAGCAATCCCCGTACTGAGCATATACCCTGAGAAAACCATGTTCCCACTGTTTTCAAGGAACGGAATCTGTCCCTCTTTATATTTCCGTGCCACTCTATACCCTCGTGGGTTTCCACATGGCTCAGCTGGTAAAGAATCTGCCTGCAATGAGGGAGACCTGAGTTCGATCCCTGGGTTGGGAAGAGCCCCTGGAGAAGGGAAAGGCTATCCACTCCAGCATTCTGGCCTGGAGAATTCCATGGACTGCATAGGTCACGGGGTCGCAAAGAGTCAGACAAGACTGAGCGACTTTCACTTTCACCATACCCTCTTCTATCACAGCACTTACCTTTTCTTCTTCTTTTTTATAGATACCTTCTTTTTTCCACTCATTCACTTTTTAAAAATTTATTTATTTTTAATTGAAGGATAATTGCTCTGCAGTATTGTATTGGCTTCTACCAAACACCAACATGAATCACCCATGTCCCCTCCCATTTGAACATGCCTCCTACTTCCCTCCCCATCCCACTGTTCTAGGTTATTACCAAGCCCCAGTTTGAGTTCGAGTCATACAGCAGGTTCCTGTTGGCCAGATACCTTCTTTTTACACATATCTCTTCCAGATGGACTAGGAGCTCTCTGATCAAAAAAGCTATATATTAGCCAATGTTGTATTTCCAGCATCTAGTTGAAATAAAATAGGTGCTCAGTAAATGTTGGCTTGAAAAGATTTCTGAATCTTTTCTGTGAAAGTCTATTTCATCATTACTTAGAGTGGAGGGTGGGGGGTGCAGGTTTGATTTAAAAAGCAGAAGAGAATAAAGGATGACTCTGTTACTGGTTTGTTAAAAAGAGGTAAGGGAGCAGGGGTGCCGGGTATCATGCATTGTGCCTTGTGTCACTGTGCCTGGGTTCCCCACAGCACACAGGAGAGGGTGGGCTGCAGCGATTCAGGCCTCATCCGTCCATGCTCAGATTCAAAGACTGACACATTTCCTAACCCGCCCAAGGCTCTGGCAGGGAAAACGCGGCTCCCCAAACTCAGGTCATTCTAGTGCAGCAATAACCAGCTGGGTTTTCAGCAACTTGGATGGAGCCATCTGTTTTCCCAGCCCACATAAAAATATGCACAAGAAAGGTGCAAATCAGCAAATCTACAGCTTCCAGGGGACCCAGCTGGGATGCACCCTCCCTTTGGGGACTGCTGTAAGGTAAATCCGGTGCTGGAAGACAGAGGGCCAGCAGCAAGGGTAAGGGGGCTAAGCCAATCCAGACTCCAGGGTCGTTCCTTTCCTGCCCAGGCCTAGAATAGAGCCCATCTGGCTCCCTGGCCACTTGGCCATTGCGCCTGTGTGAGGGGCACTGGTGAGCTTGCCGAGAGCCCGGAAAATTACCAGCGGCCTCACGCAGTTCCCACTGGGCCACCGGGAACTGGCCACAGAGGAACTCCCTTCTCTGACACTCCTGGGTCCTCTGACTGTCTGGTCAACCCTCGCATTCCCACATAACCAGCGTGGTGAGCCCAGGTGGTCGGGAACAGAGGGGCTTTTTGTTTCCTGGTCTTAGAGAAGAGAGTGCCTTAGCTTTTCCCATGTATCTCCCTTCCGTGGCTGTGGCTTCTCTTTTCTGACCATGCCACATCACAGAAGGGGATTTAGAGCTATCTTGGCTCCCCAGCAAAGCCACAGAGAACAGTAGATTCCACATGAAAAAAGGAATAAAATGGGGGTGCTGTTAGCCAGCCACCCAGGTGCAGGCAGCTTTTGGCAGCCCAGGACCCAGCAGTGATTTAGAAGGGTCTTTCTCCAAGTCATTAGAGTTAATTGTCACCGAGCTACAGATTCATCAGCAGGCAAAGAGCCAGCTCCAAATCCCCAGGGAATTTCAGATGGATTAATAAGCAAAGTGGCATGCATGTAAGGCATCTGATCCTCTATAAAGAAATGATTTCATTATTTCTTTATGCCTCACTCCAGGATCCCGTGCTTATTATATTGCTCTCCTCCACATCGTGGACGGCATCTGTCCAGCAAGGCTCCGGGTCAGGGGAAATTACTGTGCTCCTTGTTTCTAATTTAGCAACACACTTTCACCACGGGATTTAGTGCGCTTTTCACAACTCCTGACTCATCTCAGAAAGATGCATTTCAACCTGATCACCTTGTAGACTCAGTGGTATTTCGTTGTTGAACCAAAATTCTGCGTAGACACTGATGCAGTCCTAACAGATAGCATGAATGGCATCACCACAATTTGCGTATAGAAAGCCGTCTGCACAGTTGGGAGCCAAAACAGTAGTTTAATTGACATCATACACAGAAACAGGGGATTTGTTAATTAGAGCTGGTGCTGAACAAAAAAGACATGTACTGAGCTTTGAACATAACTTCCTTTTACAGTTTCTTTTTCTTTGATTTTTGTGCTAAGGTCTCTATCATTACTCCTGAGAAGAAGGAATCTCAGAATTATCCAGAAAGTATACTGCTGTTTGGCATAAACTCCTCCTGGCTCACTCTGCCCCACAAACCCTGCTAGTCCAGAGGTGAGGGAGAGAGTTGCGTTTTGGCTAAATTCCACTTCATGGCAAATGATTGGTGCCTGGACTCGTCTTTCTTTGCTGCTCGTGAATTTTCACTCTAAGCCTTCTCTCTGTCACATTAACCCAAGAAGCACAGGCTAACGAAAGAATGAAGAGCTTTACTTTATAAATGAAACATTCTCTAAAAAAGCAGAAACAAAGAGAACTAATATCTGTACTGGAAAAAGAAGTTTGTCTGAATTGTTTAAGAGTAATGATCTAAATGACCGTGTTGCTACTTGAAGATATTCATCTTCTGGTCATTATTGCCATTTCCTTTTAAAATTTTTCAGTGTGACTGAGGAGTCTATCCTACCAAGCCCAAGCTTCCAGTATTTAAAAACTGCATGATAATAATGCAAGTAGATAATAATCTACTTGTTCCCAGCTCATAAACTAGTCAGGCAAGACTGGTGGACTAATATTTCATGGCAGGAGTTGGCAGACTTTTTCTGTATAGAGGGCCAGAGAGTAAATATTGTATGTTTCATGGGCCATGCAGATTCTGTTTCGGCTGTTCCACTCTGTCCTTGTTAATGCAGAAGCAGTGATACCCAATACATGAATGAATGAATGTGTCTGTGTTGCAATAAAACTTGTATGAAAACAAACCACAGACCAGATTTAGCTCCTAGGTCATAGTTCACCAGCCTCTGCTTCATCAGTTCAGTTCAGTCATTCAGTCGTGTCCGCTTTGCGACCCCATGAATTGCAGCACGCCAGGCCTCCCAGTCCATCACCATCTCCCCGAGTTCACTCAGACTCACGTCCATCGAGTCAGTGATGCCATCCAGCCATCTCATACTCGGTCGTCCCCTTCTCCTCCTGCCCCTAATCCCTCCCAGCATCAGTCTTTTCCAATGAATCAACTCTTCGCATGAGGTGGCCAAAGTACTGGAGTTTCAGCTTTAGCATCGTTCCTTCCAAAGAAATCTCAGGGCTGATCTCCTTCAGAATGGAGTTGTGAGGCCCTAATATATTTTCTTCTTTGGCTAAACGATGAGTGGGAGCTTGCAAAATCAAAACCATCCTGAGGGGATAACGCATCCGCACATGAGATGGTGGCCATCACACAACAGAAAACTGGATTTCTTCCTCCTACTTTCTAACAATAACAATAACTGACAATTGAGCAGCTGTTTTCAGCTTCAGTTCAGTTCAGTTCAGTTGCTCAGTTGCGTCCAACTCTTTGTGACCCCATGAATCACAGCACGCCAGGCCTCCTTGTCCATCACCAACTCCCGGAGTTCACTCAGACTCATGCCCATCGAGTCAGTGATGCCATTCAGCCATCTCATCCTCTGTCACCCCTTCTCCTCCTGCCCCCAATCCCTCCCAGCATCAGAGTCTTTTCCAAAGAGTCAACTCTTCACATGAGGTGGCCAAAGTACTGGAGTTTCAGCTTTAGCATCATTCCTTCCAAAGAAATCCCAGGGCCTATCTCCTTAAAGTACATATTATCTGCTTGAAATGCAATTTCTGTGAGATATTAGTAGTATCATCATGAGATATTAGTAGTATCATCATATTGCAGATTGGTTATTGTCTTGGACTTCTGGTTCAGGTATGTTAGCCAAATCAATTATCCTATGGAAAAAAACTATGGAAATGCTGACTATAATACAAAAAGCATCCATCTAAAAGCATCCAAGAGCTAACAAGGTGGGAAGCAACCACCAGGGCTAAATGGAGACAAAATATTAAACTAGTGTGAAAGCAACTTTCACCCTAATAATATTTGCTGATCCTGGAAAAGTTGAACTTTCCTTTTGGTGTCTTTATCAGATGATCAGGACAGAATTCAAAGCCTAGGTCCCATAAAGCTAGAAAGTCTACTGAGAAATCACCACTACAGTAAACACAAACCTTAAAGGAATAATCCCTGGGGTCAGAGACCCAGAAGTGAAGCACCTTTCCTGAAAATTAACATATTTAGCATCCCCAGGTAGATAAAAGACCCTGAAGCCGTGAACTTATTTTAAGGTGATAGTTCCTCCAGCCATCTTTCCAAAGCAAATGTAAATTATATCTGGAAGAAGATACATATAATTTATCCTAGGCCTCAAATTACTCCAACAATTTTCCAAGTACCAGGATCTAGCATATGTCAAGAAAACTAGCTAATAGTTAAAGCATCTGCACATCAGCTAAAAATAGATTTGCCAATACTTCAGCTATGAGAGTTACCAGAGACAGTTTACAGAGCAAGAATATTTACTATTCTTAAAGGGAAAAAAAAGAGCAGTCTTGATAGCCGAACTATAAAAATGACAGCGTACATTATTCTTTAAAAAGCCAATTGAACATCTAAAAAAGGAGAGAGAAATGAAACTTATCAGAAGTTTTTAATAGCGGACTAGACATACTAAGAAAATCAGATGTTAGTAGCCTCAAATTTGAAGGAGAGGTACCCCAATATCCTACAATTAGCAAGTGTTCAAAAGTGATGTAGATTTCTTTGGATCAGAAGTCCCATTAGGTCCAGATTGGGAACTCAGGTACACTTATGGCTGATTTATGTCAATGTATGGCAAAAATGAGTACAGTATTGTAAAGTAAAACAAACTAAAAAATTAAAATTAAAAAAAAAAAAAAGAAGCCCCATTAGCTTTCTACTATGGCACCAACTTTGTTGTTATATGTATTTATATCGCTAAGGGAGAAAGAGAGTGCTTTGCCGACTAAGGTCCGTCTAGTCAAGGCTATGGTTTTTCCAGTGGTCATGTATGGATGTGAGAGTTGGACTGTGAAGAAGTCTGAGCGCCGAAGAATTGATGCTTTTGAACTGTGGT
>SJYA01002243.1:37099-100419 GCA_006410615.1 Neotragus moschatus
TCTGAGGTTATTGATATTTCTCCCAGCAATCTTGATTCCAGCTTGTGCTTCTTCCAGCCCAGCGTTTCTCATGATGTACTCTGCATATAAGTTAAATAAGCAGGCTGACAATATACAGCTTTGACGTACTCCTTTTCCTATTTGGAACCAGTCTGTTGTTCCATGTCCATTTCTAACTGTTGCTTCCTGACCTACATACAGTTTTCTCAAGAGGCACGTCAGGTGGTCTGGATTCCCATCTCTTTCAGAATTTTCATGTTAAAATATGATTAAATCTTCTATTTTCATCCTAATTTCAGTTACTAGTTTTTTCAGTTGTAGACATTCCATTTGATGTTTTTATAGACTTTAGTCCTCAACTGAAAGTCACCCTTTGACATCTATTTTTCTCAAATATATTAATCAAGTTTTTAAAAAATCCATGTCTCATAATCCTGATATTTAGGGGCTTCTCTGGTGGCTGAGATCATATAGAATCTGCCTACAAGTCAGGAGACCTGGGTCAGACCCCTGGGTCAGGAAGATCCCCTGGAGAAGGAAATGGCAACCCATTCCAGTATTCTTGCCTGGAGAATTCCATGGACAGAAGAGCCTGATTAATATATTAATCAGGTTAAAAAAAAATACATGTCTCATCATTCTGATATCTATATTAACTATGGATCTGTTTCGATTATGAGATTTTGTTTAGCATTCTGTTTCTTTGTATGTCTAGTAATATTTTATTGACCATACAACGTTGATTATGAAAAATTGCAGATTTTAGGATGATGCTATCTTTCTCCAAAAGTGATTTATCCTATCCTTTGGCAGACAGCCATAGTAAACAAGAAACTGGGCTGATTCATATAGCTTGTTGTCTCTATAAGTCTTTATATACCTCTGGCATGTAAACTGAGAATCTGGGGTATTTACTAGTGAAACCAATGGTACTCATCAGTTGGATCCATTAAACTATTAACAATAATTAAGTTGTTATTAATAAATAACAAATTGTAACCAGCCTTCAATGATCAAGCTCACTGCAGTTGTTTTTGCAAAAAACATATCCTCCAAGTGTCATATAGTGTAAACAATAAGATGTTTGCCTGTTATTTTTCAGGAACTTGGAGTCAGCAGTGTCCAAGTCAAGCTCCAGCCTACAAAACTGGCTGGAACTACCAACCTATCATGTGGGCATGTGTGAGTGTCTGATTCACAACCTTTTGGTGTTGAGGGCCCAAAACTCCATCCTCAAGACATGCTAACAGTACCATATTCTGAATATGCATCCCACGAAGAAGCATGTATCTTAGCTGTGTCTGCACAGAACGATTGCCTCATCTTTCTCTCACCCTGCTTCTTTATCCCAGAAATATCCTGAGCCCCTCACCTACAGGGACATAGATTCGAGGTTGGTTCTCCTGTCTCACTGGGATGCCACATGAATAAACCTTTTCTCTGCTGCAAACCTCAGCCTCTCAGCATTTGGTGTGCAGCATGCCAGGCAAACGAGCCTGGCTCTGGAACACAGGAAGTCTGCCCAAGCAGACCTTGACCTCCAGGTTTTATCTTCTCGCCCTCCTCAAACTGCTCCAAACTCCCTTTTGCTTTTAACCTGCCTGCTTGATGTTTTAGTCTCTTGCCGGTACCTCTGAAGAATTTAACAAATGCCTCTAGATGAACACCAGAGTACCCTCAACATCTCTCTTATCTCAGGAGATCTTGCCTCAGGTCCCATCCTCCTAGGCAGTCCCGAACTCCAATTTTTGTCTCCCTAGCTGTGTGAGACTGCTGGAAACTGATGGATTCTCTGCCTCTTAGTATCTACCTTCTGCCCAATTCTCAGCTTTTCCTTCTATGCCCCAAATTGGCAGATTCCCTGAATGTAGCCAGAGAATATTGTGCATGTTAGTCGCTCAGTCGTGCCTGACTCTGCAACCCCGTAGGGTGTAGCCTACGAGGCTCCTCCATCCATGGGATTTTCCAGGCAAGAATACTAGAGTGGGTTGCCATTCCTTCTCCAGGGGACCTTCCTGACCCAGTGATCAAACCCAGGTCTCCTGCATTGTAGGTGGATTCTTTACCAGCTGAGCTACCAGGGAAGCCCAGAAAATATTGGATTTATCTTAATACTTTCTCTCCTTCTGGGATCTTGACTCCTCAAGACTTGGATATTCTGGTTGCTTTCGATGTCGTATAAAAAAAATGTGTACTTTGTGTTTTTATATGGATTTTCTAGGTCTTTTTCAACAGGAGACTTGATCAGCTGTGAGTTACTCCATTATAGTCAGAAGTAGGATAAGCTTCTTGTAATAGAAACATAAAATTTTTCTCTCTCTGTTTCATCTTTCTGCTTATATCAGGTACAAGAAATTAAGCTCTAGATTCCTTTTCAGATATATTAGAATTTTCTTCCAACACCACTTAAATGTCTTACGGCCTCATTACTTTAGGACTAAGCCTACTTGGTTCATGCTTCTGAACTGCCCAGAACTTCAAGTAAGAGACTGTATCTATCACTTGTTTCCTGAGGTGTAGGCTTCTAGTTCAGTGTCAGGGCAGTCATAATTCCCTAATCTTTGTTTTCAAGCTTTAGGCTAATCTCTGCTAACTTCCAAATTTCTCTAGTTTAGTGAGGTTCTTCTTAATGTCTAGAGATGGGGTTTCCTTATTTGTTCTGCCAAATTTTGCTTGGCCTGATAACTTCTTGGTCCTTTGCTTGCTGAGCCTATACATTCATTACAAAATACCTCAAAAGGAGGAAAATATGATGCAATTCTACGTAAATCTGTTCATATGCCCATTGCTACTCTTTCACTTCTTTTGTGACTCTTTTTTAAAAAATATCTTTTAACCATATTTAGAATCCACCCAGTGAGGCTCATTTATTACAATCTCATTAGTCATTATTAAACCAATTAAAATATATCATTCAGTAGACATTGTATCGAGCCTCATTTCAAATGCATATGTTGGAACCATAATGGATCACTGTGTTGTCAGATATGGTGGTTTTTCATCTGTTGCTGATAAAGATGAAACTGTTTTTTGAAAAGTAAAAGCCATCTGCAGCTGCTTTGAAAGTCAATTGACATTTTGCTAATTAGCATTTATTTACAGTAGTTGAATAACAATATCAAACTACAATAAGAAACTTATGAGCAGTTAACATTAAAAAGAAAAAAAGCTGGTGACATTAAGTTTCATCATTTGGCATCAAGTTAACAGCACCAATTCTTTCAGAGACTAAAAGGGGTGTCGCTGAAGTCTGTTTAAATGTAAAATAAACTCGAAAGGGAAGGGGAGATCTCACAGAAGTGGAGTTAAGGTGTAGCTCTTGGGTCTTAATAAACTAGAAAGGGAAGGGGAGATCTCACAGAAGTGGGGTTAAGGTGTAGCTCTTGGGTCTTAGAACAGATGAGCAAACNTGTTTAAATGTAAAATAAACTCGAAAGGGAAGGGGAGATCTCACAGAAGTGGAGTTAAGGTGTAGCTCTTGGGTCTTAATAAACTAGAAAGGGAAGGGGAGATCTCACAGAAGTGGGGTTAAGGTGTAGCTCTTGGGTCTTAGAACAGATGAGCAAACCACCCGTTGAGTAGCCAGTTAATCCAACGGGGAGGATAAGAGGTGGAAAAAATTATTTCCGTGTTTAGTGGCTTTTAAACACAAGCCAAATTACCACTGGAATTTTGGCCGAGAGCGGATTCCAAATGACTTGATGATCAAATTAAGATGGCACACTCCACTCAGGTCCTGAGCTGTTACCATCAGCCTCTGGACATGAAGCAGTTGGAGAGGGAGAGGAAATGAGCGGGGCTGGTTTTGTCAGGAACACTTTGACACGTTAAAATTAGGCGTCNGGTTAAAGTGTAGCTCCTGGGTCTTAGAACAGATGAGCAAACCACCCGTTGAGTAGCCAGTTAATCCAACAGGGAGGATAAGAGGTGGAAAAAATTATTTCCGTGTTTAGTGGCTTTTAAACACAAGCCAAATTATCACTGGAATTTTGGCCGAGAGCGGATTCCAAATGACTTGATGATCAAATTAAGATGGCACACTCCACTCAGGTCCTGAGCTGTTACCATCAGCCTCTGGACATGAAGCAGTTGGAGAGGGAGAGGAAATGAGCGGGGCTGGTTTTGTCAGGAACACTTTGACACGTTAAAATTAGGCGTCAGGAAAAAAATGCCCACAGTTTTTTTACTTCTTGCTTGTTTGGTTCCCTCCGTACGACTCCTAGAGTATGGAAGGGTGAAAGTCAAAACTGAATGCAAGTAGATATTTCATAAGAGATAGCCAGTGCTATGTTATCAACAAAGAAATCACAAACCAATAATCCATAGAGACAGACATTTGCCTTTTCTATAGTCATCCCCATAACCGGCACCAATACTAAATGTTCATTGAAAAAGGAGAAAAAATAAATTATTCTGCTGCTTTATCTTTTAGGAATGTTAATGTACTTTCTAACACAGGTCCAAAGTGTCTAAACTTTTGAATTGATAAACAGGGCTGTTCGCTGCTTTTTCTTTCTTAAAAATGCTGACTTTGCCTCACAATGTCAATGCTCTGCAGCGTTATTTTTTTCCTAGGAGGCCAACAAAATAAAGCGTACTTTCAGTTACTGATTTCTATGATTGTAAGCATTCGAATGGCTATGCATTTAGGGATCTAGACGTCCATTCTCTCCTACCTCTGCAAGTTTTGCATAATTTTTCTACCCAACCATGATTCCAACTCCGTGAAATAGGACGGATAATTAGTGATTTGGGAGACTGCCTGTCAGTACTCGGCAGAACCTGTGATTCTGCCTGTCTTANTCCAAGCAGTTTGTGCCCCAGATGTGGGTTTTGGTTATTCTGATTTCAGCTTCTAGAACAAAGGGTGCTACAACCAACTGGGCTAATAACTCATTTCAGGAGTAGAGAGAAGACCCTTGAAGCGCACTGCGTCTGATTTGTAAGCAGGCCTTTGCTGACACATTACTTAAATAATTTAGGGAAAGTATAGGGCTCTCAAATTCACCCATGACTCTGGCCTCAAGGTACACAAATCTCTTTTCAGTGTCTTAAATGTAATGCTCTAAGGCTTCAGACAGATTTCTCTGGCAAATAATTTAACTTCGGTGCACCTCAGTTTCCTCCACAATAAAACAAAAAAGAGAGGCTGGTCTCCAGGGCACAAGCCAGCTCTGGCTTTCTGGACACCTGTGATTCCCTGTGCATGGAGTGCTGTCTGTGTACAGAGTACTGGATTCACTCTTGAATATTTTGTACCAGAGGAAAGACTTAAACACAAATTTTCATAATCACCATTGTCATCCCAGTAATCTTCACAGAGTATGCTAAGAATTATTTCTATTTCTGATTCTTACTGTAAAATCCTTAAAATAGGCATTATTATCTACAATATAATGATGAAGAAATTGCATTCGCTCAAGAGTTATACTATATTAGTGATTAATTTAGGGTTGCTGCAGAAGTGCTGCAGGATGTTTTCAAAGTTGATTTGTCAAATCAGATTTCTGTTTGTTTGCTTTGCTTTGTTTATTTTGCTTAATTCTTTTTCTTTATTTAAGATTACTTCCTCAGGCTAGCCTTACAAGAGAATAATTGCATTTTCAAAGGGACAAAGGTCATCTCCTCTTCAAGGCAGCAGAATTCTCACTCTATCAAATAGCTCTTGAATGTAACTTACCACAAACCAAATGGACCACCTCTTCCTTGATGCCCTTTCTGGACGCTGAATATATTTTTGTCACAGCACCTGTAACACTTTATCGAATTCAATCACTACATGCCCATCTCTCCTTATCAGATTCTACCTGTGAGTCACTAAGCCGATTACTTTTATCCTCACTGGAAGAGAATTTTTTTTATCTTTACTGTTCCATCAGTTCAGTAGTACCTGAGACATAATAAGCACATAAAAAATATTAACTGACTGAATAAAATGTTAATAAATTAGTTTTCACAGTATTGCATAAATTTAAAATACAAGCAAAAAATGTCTCTGTTTTATCTTTTCTCTATCTGCATCAGCATGGTGGGTGGGCAGGGAAAATGCCCTCTAGGCACTCTTTCCCTTCCTGAACCCCACCCTCTCTATAAAATTTTTGTCACCCCATTATTGACAGCTAGTTGGATGGTTAAGCATTGCTCTACAATTTTTTCNTTTCTCTATCTGCATCAGCATGGTGGGTGGGCAGGGAAAATGCCCTCTAGGCACTCTTTCCCTTCCTGAACCCCACCCTCTCTATAAAATTTTTGTCACCCCATTATTGACAGCTAGTTGGATGGTTAAGCATTGCTCTACAATTTTTTCACGTATTTGTTTGTTTTTTAGAGTTTGCATTTTTAAAGACTTTTTGATAATGTAGACCATTTTAAAGTCTTTATTGAATTTGTTACGGTATTGCCTCTGTTTAGTTTTTTGGCCAATCTTAGCTCCCTGACCAGGGATTGAACCCTCACCCACTGCAACAGAGGGCCAAGTCTTAACCACTGGACTTCAAAGGATGATCCTGCTCTGCAGTTTCCAGTTTGTCTTGTCTATGACAAGATCATAAACATTGAAGATGGAGATGGTTAACACGACTCTTTGATTTATACTGTTAATTCTTGATTGATCAACATTAACCATAGATCAGTTATTGGCTCTCTGCTGAAGCAAGCCTACAATGTACCTCTTGTCCCTCCTTTTCGCTACATGCTTGTGATCGTTAATTTCACATGTCAACTTGAGTGGGCCATGGGACTCCCAGATATCTGATTAAGCATTATTTCTGGGTTTGTCTTGGAGGGTGTTTCTGGAAGATATTAGCATTTGAGATGGTGGCTTCAGTAAAGCGGATGGTCCTCCACAATGTGGGTACCCATCAGTCGATTTGTTGAGGGCCTGAACAGTACTCTTGCCTGGAAAATCCCATGGATGGAGGAGCCTGGTGGGCTGCAGTCCATGGGGTTGTGAAGAGTTGGACACGACTGAGCAACTTCACTTTCACTTTTCACTTTCATGCATTGGAGAAGGAAGTGGCGACCCACTCCAGTGTTCTTGCCTGGAGAATCCCAGGGACAGGGGAGCCTGGTGGTCTGCCGTCTGTGGAATCACGTTGAGTCAGACACGACTGAAGCAGCTTAGCAGCAGCAGCAGCAAACAGAACAAAAACGCAGAGGAAGGTTGGATTGCCCCTCCCCCAACCTGAGGGCTTGAGTTGCGGTGTTGATTCTCAGGGCTGCTCTCAGGGCTCCTGGTTCTCAGGCCTTCAGACCACATGGCCAGGTTTCCTGGGTCTCCCACTTGCAGACAGCAGCTCATGGGCTGTCTCAGTCTCCATAACCACATAAGCCAGAACCTCACAATAAATCTCTCTCCAGGATATATATCTCCTGTTCATTCTGTTTCTCTGGGGAACCCTAGTACAGTATTTATTTTTACTTCCTCTATTGGATACATCTAAATTTATTTTTCCATCAGTACCCTTTCTTGTTTATACCCTCAATCTGTTGAGGAGCACATCTTCAAGGAAATTCCTAAGAGGGGTGCACAGTACGTCGATGTTCAATATACTGATATATTTGAATAAGTTTTATTATTGGAATGACCATTTGGTTGAACAATCTGCTCTCGATTGAAAATAATTTCCCTCATACTTTAAAGGTATTCTTTTAGCATCACTGTTATTGTTTAAAAAGTCTGATGTCAGTCTGCATCTATCCATTTGTATGTGACCACTCTCCTACCCTTGTAGTCTTGCCCTCACTGGCTGGAAACTTCATGATCTCACATCCAGAATTTCACACAGGTATGTCTAGGTATGTAATCATTCACTAACCTTTCTTGGCATCTAATAGACTCTTTTTAAAGAGGAAATTTATGATTCTCTAGTGTCTCAAATGTCACCATGTGACCACCCAACTCTTTTTGTCAGTAGCACATATCAATCTCCAAACTACGGGATAATTCCCTTACATTTTTTCCCTCTACTATCACTAGAATGTAAGCAACAAGGAATTTTGATCTTTTTTTTTTTTTAATCACTGTTGCATCAAGAATTGTGCCTAGCATCTCGTGGGTATTTAATAAATATTTGTTAAATGAATCTTTGTTTCATATTTAAGAAAGAAACAATTAAAATTGCATCTGCTTACGTAGGCCTTGTCAACAGGCAGACTTTGCTTTAGACTGAGTGTATGGCAGCTGTCCACCAGGAGAGCCAGCCATTGCACTGGGAACTCTCAGGGAATAGATTGGAGAGGAATTTATACTAGGGTGTAAATACCCAAGTTCTTTCCAGAGACTTAATTCTGAAAAGTAATTGTGATATAAAATTTTATTTGGAGTATTAAGTAGATATCTTTAATAAGGATGGAGGCTGCAGAGAGAGAAAGAGAATAGAAATCAGAAGTAATTCCACTTAATAGATGGTTGGATTATTGACGATCATTTTTACTCCTATATTTCCAAAAATCTTTCAGTTTTTTCTATGTGTTAGAGAAGTTAACAAAAATCAACACAATATGTTTACGAGATGCTCTAGTGAGGATTGTCTGATTTCTGTATGATGTGAACTGTTCATGTGAGTATCTATTCAGTACTTCCTCTTCATCCCAAGTTACCACCTGATTCTTCTCTTCAGTTTTCCCCACGTCCTTTTAACTCTTTAGCCATTTGGAAATATCACTTTAATTTAGGCACAGGTTTATTTAGAAATCTTCTATCTGATAGAGTTGTTAGCATCTCTGCTACCTAGGCAACAAAGCATGGTTCTGTCACTAACATCTTTTCATTTTTAGCAAAGTGAAATCTTAAACTTTTCTAACAAACTTGTAGATATCAAAGCCAAACTTAAAAATATTCCTCTCTTTCTTAAAGAAAAGAAATGAGTAGAGATAAACGTAAAGAAGTGCATATATGACTGTGTTTCTTGGAGAAAGCAGAATGAGTTTAGAAAGAGAGAGAAGGGTATATGTTTCAAAACAGAGGAAAAAAACTTGTGGAAATATCAAAAAAATCCACTTCTAATTTCCAAAGTGTGATTAATGTTTTAAAAAGCATATTGAATGGCTACATATTTTGTACCTTAAATACATATACCCACACACACATTTCTTTTATTATGGAAGTGATGCATTTTATTATAGAAAAAAAGAAGTATTAAAAATGCAAATAAAGATTCCAGTTGAAATACCCTACCCTAAATTCTAGAGCTAAGTTCTCGAGGATGCACTTTTGAATTCTATAATTTTATTTTAAAATTATGTTGTGAACATTTGCGTGTCATTAAGTTCTTTAAAAATCAGAATGTTTCAGAACCTTCAATGTACGATAATCTACCACTCCAGTACAATTTTTCATTTAACTTAGTTCCAGTTTTTTACATCATAAATAGAAAGTGAAGAACATCCTTGTGCAAAAAGTGTTGTCCACATCTCTTTCTAATTTCTAATGACAGAATTCTAGAAGAAGAATCCTTGGGCTAAATAACCAGAGGTTTTTAGGCTTCTGAAGTATATAGCCAAATACCTCCCAGGAAGTGTTAATACTAAACATTCCTTCCAAGTTACATGACAGGATCCATCACCTGACCATCTCTCACCCTGAGCTGGCAATTAAATAAGTTTAAAATGATGTTTAATAAGATAGATAACTAATAAAGACCAACTGTATAGNCTTGGGCTAAATAACCAGAGGTTTTTAGGCTTCTGAAGTATATAGCCAAATACCTCCCAGGAAGTGTTAATACTAAACATTCCTTCCAAGTTACATGACAGGATCCATCACCTGACCATCTCTCACCCTGAGCTGGCAATTAAATAAGTTTAAAATGATGTTTAATAAGATAGATAACTAATAAAGACCAACTGTATAGCACAAGGAGATTTACCCTGCAATTACCTATATGGGAAAAGAATCTAGAAAAAAAATGGATAGATTTATAACTGATTCAATTTGTTATAGACCTGAAACTAATTCATTATAAATCAACTATGCTGCAATAAAATTTTCTAATAAAATAAAATGATATTTAGATTTGTGAGATTATCAGGAAAGCTGAACTTTCCCCCATTTTTGTTGAACATCTATAATTCCTCTTTCCTGTGTCTTTTAATCCAGTTTTTTTTTCTATAGATGTTTGTATTTTGCAGATTTATAAAAACGCTTAGAAAAAAAATGTTACCTCTTGCCTATCATCAGTGGTAGACATTCTTCCAGCATTGTCATTTCAATGTGCCACGTATTTTCTTTTTTGTTTAAGAAATGATAGTTTTAATATACAGTGTTTAAGACTTTATGTCACCAGTTCTATTGCTCTTGCCGAAAGGTTTCTTCATCTGAGTCATTTATTTGCTTCTAATATTTGTGTTGTTTGATTTACTACATACACTGTTTTATACAGACGTCTCTAGAATGGATTACTGTGTGTGACATATGGGATCAGCTAAAGACCTAGTCTAACGTCTTCCATATGTCCTTTATCGAGGAATCCGTCCCTTCCTCTGTTCTGATGTCACCTGTATAGCATCTCAGGCCATTATACATCATAGGGTGCTTTCTTTTTGAGGGCTAGTCTCTCTTATTGACCCATACTTGTGCAAGAACCACTACTGTAGCTCAGCAATATATCTTCTACCTGGTAGAACAAGGTCAATCTTCCTCATTAGCTTTCCTTTCCAACTTTTCTTTTGCTATTCTTATGTGACGCTGAAGCTGAAGTTTCAGTATGTTGGCCACCTGATGTGAAGAGCTGACCCATTAGAAAGATTGGGAAATCTTTCCCTGCTGGAAAAGATTGAAGGCAGGAAGAGAAGGGGATGACAGAAGATGAGACGGTTGGATGGCATCACCAATCAATAGACATGAGTTTGAGCAAACTCTGGCAGATGGTGAAGGACAGGGAAGCCTGGCATGCTGCGGTCCTTGGGGAGGCAGAGTCGGTCATGACTGAGTTACTAAACACCACCAGCAACAAATTCTTACATACCTACTCCTCCAGAAAAACTACTGAAGAAAAAATCCCATTGAGAATGTGTTGGGTTACATTAAACCTAAAAATTAATGTGGATAAAACTGATATATTTATAATAGTCCACACAGACACACTGCATGACTTCCTATTTATTTAAGCCTTATTTTATGCTTCTTGGCATAATTCTATGGCATTTTTCACAAAGGTCTGACGTATTTTTTATTAAGCTTGTATTTCTAGGTGTTTTATATTCCTGTTACTATTGTGAAAGAGTTTCGTTCCTCATTATACTTTCTGATTGTGCCTGGTGTGTTTGAAATCCATTGACACTTATATTTATTCATCTTGCCAAAGTTGCTTATAATTATTTTTTAGCTGGTTCTCTAGGGTTTTCTAGATATATGATGATATCAGCTGCAAACAATGATAACTTTGTTTTTCTTTTCCTGCTAATCACACTTCTTATTTTTGTTCCTCTGCTACAACCAAGACTTATAATAAGTAACTGTAGGGAGGAGAGCAGACATTCTTGGTTTGTTCCTGATGTTAGTGGAAATGTCTCCATTTGTATTTTCCTAATAAATGAAATGAGTTGTCAATATGAAAATGTTCCTTAA
Organism: Neotragus moschatus; assembly: GCA_006410615.1. Lineage (NCBI taxonomy): Eukaryota > Metazoa > Chordata > Mammalia > Artiodactyla > Bovidae > Neotragus > Neotragus moschatus. The sequence goes on from SJYA01002243.1 coordinate 48,669, forward strand.
TATGTTAAAGAATTATTCTTATATAGATAACAAAAAGATTTTTCTCATTAGAAATGATTGTAGGGCAGTTGGTCGTATGGTGAAGGTGGGGTAAAGGGGGCNCTCTCAGTCTGCAAAACCCTCTGCATCCTCTCTACCCACCCCAATCCCACTTTTCTTCAGGGCCCAGCTGCTCCAGTCAGTGTGTCTCCCATTGAACACAGGACACTCTGATGGCCTAAGGGTGGAGGTTGGCAAGCCCACCTAGACCTCTGTCTGGGATTGTTCTCTCAGTGCCTCATAGGTTGGTCTCAAGATGATCCAGCGTGAAAGTCCAGGAAAGAAACCTCTGCATTTTATAGTCTAAGAAACTAAAGCATGGGCTGACTGAGTGACTTATTCTAGGAAACAGATTAATACACTAGAAATACGAGGTGGTGGAACACAGTGGAAATCACTGGGTTCTCTAAAGTTAGAAACATCTGACTGAATCCTGCTTCCGCAATTTACTGGCTGAGTGACCCCAGGCAAATTACTTCATCTTCCTGAACCACTGTTTCCTTATATATATTAGGTTTGCCAAAAAGTGCAGGTTTTTCCAGAAGCTCCTATGGAAAAACCCAAACAAATTTTTGGCCAACCCAATACATTGGGGAAGATTAATATCCTTTGCAAGATTGTTGTGAACATAAGAGATAAAGTGCATAAAATACCTGACATCATAAATCAAATTGCAGGTTTCCATTCTTTCTTGATTTTATTATGCTGCCTCTTTCTACAAGACCAACCTCCTTGAAAGTAGGTTCTATGCTGTGTCAGTGCCCACATTCCCCATAAGGCCAACACAATTCAGAGCATACAGTGGGGGGTTCAGAAATAACTTTTTAAGTTAAAAAAAAAAAACCCACTTTTTTCTGAAAGATGGAAAGAAAATAATTCACTTAATATAATAATAATTAATAATTAACATTAATAATTAATATTAATAATTAAATATAATATTAATATTAACAATTCACTTAAAATATTCACTTAAATGAACAATGAATTTAAATCTAGGTCTCTTGTTTTTTTCCATTCTTATTACTCTGGTGCTCTTATCTTTTACATATATTCCCATATGTGACAAAGTATTGCATGAACAATGAAATTGTTAGTAGTAAATGAGATTTATAGCGTGTAAGAGAATAGTGTTCTACGAGATTTTGTTTTAGTCCATGAAAAATAATGAATGAATTATTCCCAATGTTAATTTATGTTATAGTATAAAAACTCCAGATGTCAGAACTGCAAAGATTTCCAGAACCATGGCAGAGGGTAGTTTCTAAGTTTATTCTGGCTTGATGCCACTTAAAGGGTGAGAAAAAGTTCATGATTTCCCATTGTGTGAAGTCACACGTACAAAGTCCTTTTGTCCAAGTGGCCTTGTCATGTGACATTGTTAAGTATTTTTCACTTGGTCTTCTAATCACATCCAAAATGTCATACCCCTAGAAGCAATTTGATGTATGAATAAATGGAAATTTGAGGTGCGGCTCAGAGGGGTCACTAGAATCGGACTGTGACTAGCAAACCAAACGCAGACATCTCTGAGTTTACTTAGAACATGTACAAGGAGAAGAAAATTCAGATCAAGAGTTGAAGTATTATCAGGGCTAAGAGGTAAAAAATAGTAGATGGGTCAGGTTCTTGGAGGACAAAGAGAGAGTTTCTTTTGTCTGAGAATAGAGTTTGCATCAGGATGGACTTCACAGCATTTGAGGACTTGTTCATTCTACCAAAAGGAAACAAAAGGAAACTGATGACTTGGCAGAAAATGGAAGACAAACGAATTGGGATTTAATTTCTCAGATGGCATGAATACAAACATGTTACATTTTTCTTGTTTTGAAAAAGCACCAAAGGGTTCTTTGGCAGGAATATTATTTTTAAATTCCTGATTTGAGCTATTCATTTTTACCTTCTGAAGCAGCCTTTGTCTCTTATGCCAGACCCAGTTCCTCTATCGCTGTTGAATCACAGGCACCCACAAAAGCCTGTGTCTGCTTGTTTCATTCTGTGGATTCTCAATCAGCCCTCATGAATGCTTGTTTTGACACTGTCCTGTTAGCAATTCTGTGTGCACTCTCTGGGCTCCTCCTTTCCTTCAATAACAAATCTTCATTAGACATCAGTTTTTCAGCCATTTAAACCCTGACTACACATTTTAGAATGTTATCTAGCTCATCTATTTGCCAAAATTATATGGTAACTTTTTCAATAAAAGATCCAATTGTTGTGACATATCTCTACCATTTATACATGTTAAAACAATATTCTTCTAATGACAATATTAGCATGCATTTATAAGATTATTGGGCGGGAGGAGTGTAATTTTCTTTAAGGATTTCTTGAGTAGGAGCCATGTGCCAAGTCTATATTACACTCTCTAACAGAAATAAATGAGACGAAAAGAAATTGTAGGTGGATGGGATATTCTTCTAGAGGTGTTAGTTATGGAAATGAATTCTGGAGCCCCTGATAAAACCTGCTTTTTCTCATTTGCTTTCCTGGCTAGAAGGGTCAATAGGTCTAAGACCACTTTAACGGAGTATTACCCAGCTATTAAAAAGAATGCATTTGAATCAGTTCTAATGAGGAGGATGAAACTGGAGCCTATTATATAGAGTGAAGTAAGTCAGAAAGAAAAACACCAATACGGTATATTAACGCATATATATGGAATTTAGAAAGATGGTAACAATGACCCTATATGCGAGACAGCAAAAGAGACACAGATGTAAAGAACAGACTTTTGGACTCAGTGGGAGAATGCAAGGGTGGAATGATTTGAGAGAATAGCATTGAAACATGCATATTACCATACGTGAAATAGGTCGACAGTCCAGGTTCGATGCATGAGACAGGGTGCTCAGGGTTGGTGCACTGGGATGACCCTGAGGGATGGGATGGGAAGGAAGGTGGGAGGGGGGTTCAGGATGGGGAACACATGTACATCCATGGCTGATCCATGTCAATGTATGGCAAAACCACCACAATATTGTAAAGTAATTAGCCTCCAATTAAAATAAATTAATTAATTTAAAAAAAGAATTGAGCAAAGGAAACACAATATAGGTCTTCTACAAATCTCCAAAAGGGCTTCCAGCATCCCAAATCATCTAGTTCTTTGCCATTACTCAGGAGTCTTAGGGAACCCTGATTCTCCTTTCATGGTGTCCTTGTGAATATTGGTCTTATTGATTTAAAAATAATGGCACTGGAATTCCTAGAGTGATGGTCTGGGGACTTCCCTGGTGGTCTGGTGGTTGACTCCAGACTTCCAACGTAGGGGACATGGGTTCCATCCCTGGTCAGGGAACTAAGATCTTGCATGCCACGCAGCACAGCTCCCCGACCAAAAAGACTTTTTTTGTTGTTTTGTTTGTTTGTTTTTAAAGAAAGCAGTGCTCTAGATAGAGAAATTGACATTTTTTGAAGCTGCACAAATGTACAGTAGATAACAGGTTTATCCTTTTACAAAACTAAACTTAGCTTAGACAACTAAAGCTTGGGAGGTTTAGAAATTCTCCAGATCACTTTCCCACTTTCTACTTGACAAGGCCCTTTCTGACTGCTTCTCCTTGTGAGACTTTCATTTACAATGGTTTCCCTGGTGTGGCAGGCTGAATAATAGCCTTCTAAAAACATCTACATCCCAACCCCCAGAACCTGTGAACACCTTAACTTACATGGCAAAAGGGTTTTGCAGCTGGGATTAAGTTTAGCATTGGGGGATGGGAAAATGATCTTGGATGACCCACATGAGCCCAGTGTAATCACAGTATCCTTATAAGGGAGAAGCAGGAGGATCAGAGTCAGAGGAAGGAGATGTAAAAATGGAGAGGGTCAGAGAGGAGAGGAAATGCTACCTTGCTAGCTTTGAATACGGAGAAGAGTCTAGGAATGCTGACAATCTCTAGAACCTGAAGGAGAGAAGGAAGTAAAGACCAGAAAGCAGATTCTCCCCGGAGCCTCCAGAGTGGAATGCAGCCTTATCAACATCTTGATTTTAGCAAGGTAGGACCCATTTTGTACTTTGACCTCCAGAGAACAATTTTCTGTTGGGTGAAGCCTTTAAGTTTGTAGTAGTTTGTTACAGCAGCAAGGAAANAAGGATAGAAGGAAGTAAAGACCAGAAAGCAGATTCTCCCCGGAGCCTCCAGAGTGGAATGCAGCCTTATCAACATCTTGATTTTAGCAAGGTAGGACCCATTTTGTACTTTGACCTCCAGAGAACAATTTTCTGTTGGGTGAAGCCTTTAAGTTTGTAGTAGTTTGTTACAGCAGCAAGGAAATTAATATACCTGGTAAGGCTCTAACAGTCCCCAAACTTTTCTCTAATCCTTATGTCTGTTATTAACGATATCACCTTGTGGTTTTATTTTAATACTGTTGATCTATCACAGCGCTACCTATACATCATTTTTAGTCCTACTGAGAGCTCCGTAAATTTTTAGTTTCATCAAAAGACAAATGAAAAAAAAAAAAAAAAAAAGACAAATGGACAAGTGTGGATGAGAATGTAGAGACACTGGAACACTTGCATGCTGCTGGCTGGAATATAAAATGGTGTAACCGCTGCAGAAAACAGTTTGGTGGGTCTGCATTGTTAAAAATGGAGTTGCCCATGACCCAGGAATTGTACTCCTGGGTACACACCCCAAACAACTGAAAACAGGTAGTCAACAAAAACTTCACACAGATGTTTATAGCAGGGCTATTCACAACAGCTAAAAGGTAGAAACAAGTCAAATGTTCATCAGCTGATGAGTGGAAAAACAAAATGTGGTCTATTTGCCGATGGAATATTATTCAGTCACAGGAAGAAGTGAAGTACCAGGACTTGCCACAGGGTGGGTGGGCCTTAAAAACATGCTAAATGAAAGAAGACACTTTCCAAAGGCCATATATTATTCGATTCCATTTATAGGAAATATCCAAAATCAGCAAATTCATGAAGACAGAAAGCAGATCGATGGTTGCCAGGCAATGGAAGGAGAGGAGATGGGGTGACTTCTTAATAGGCAGAAGATTTCCTTTGGATCAAAGAAAATATTCAGAGACTGAAATAGTGGTGAGGGCTACACAACCTTATGAACAAACTGAATGTCTTTAACGATAAGTTTAATGCTACATATATTTTACTACAATATTTTTTTTCACAAAGAGACAAAGGGAACTAAATAAAATTTAAATCAAAGTGGAATAAGCTTCCGGATCTATGCCCCACTGATTTCTAACTTCTAGTTCTTCAGTCCAGAGCCTTCGAGTTAAAACTATTTGGTTTGGGGGTGACTAATTACTTGGATATTTGCTACACATTTCCAAATAACATGCTTACTGTGTACTTCACCTGTTGATTTATACATTCTGATATTATTTATTGACTTCCAACTAGAGTGGACGAGTATTTAGCTCTGTCTTCAGTAATTGTATATATAATATCCAAGAGCTCTTTCTTATTCTCTGATTTTGTGTTTTTACAATACACTGTTCTTCCTAATCAAGTCAATATCTTTCTTCTCTCTCTGAGAACGTATACTATAACTATTTTACATTCTATTCTGCCCCCTGCTTTGCCATTTTCATTCAAGTTCTTTCTTCTTATTTATTTGTTTTCTTCTCTGTCCTTTATATTGAAGACTTTCTTCAAACGCCTGTGATCCTGAACTGACTAATCACGTTTAGGAGTGAGGCACTAAAAAGTCGACTGCAGTTGATATCATTGCAGAGTAGAAGGCCACGTGAAACTTTTATTAAGGACACTCATCTTTAAAGTCTTTTCTCTGGGAACATTTGGTTTCTGCTGGGAAAAATTCTTTCAGTTCCAACCTGGTTTCTATCCTTGTACGTGGAAGGAGTAGGGTAATGTATCTACTTGCTGAGTCTCCAGTGTTCCACCATGAATTATTTCCTTCGCCCTCCACTGTGCACCTTTTTTGGTTCCGTTTCTCCAAATAATGAACTGCTGGCCTCCTGTAGTCATCTGGCTGCTCCCAGGCCAGAGCAGGGCCAGGAGTTTAACAGGCTTTCCCCTAGTCCCTAACTCTAGCCTAGGGCTCTGTCCCCACCTTCCCCAGCCCCTNCCCAGCTTTTCTGCCATTTTCCAGAAGACACCAAAATGAGAGTGAAAATGCCTTAGACCCTCCAGACCAGACAACCCCTGCTCGAATACTATTGAATGACCCCACATGACGCCATATGGTGTAGTAGAGTTGCCCAGCTGAGCTCTCCCTGCATTCCTGACTCACAAAATCATGAGATTTAATGTAGAAGCTGAAAGTTAAACACTCAGTTTTGGGGTAGTCTGTTGTGCAGCACTTTACTGGAAAACTGATCAAAGGGATTGTTCCCATTTCTGTTGCAGAGGTTTTTCTGTGCTTCATGGAAACTTCTCTCTCCAGGATTCCAGATGTGATTCTATAATTGTCCCACTCATGGGCTTAAAATGAGCATTCGGCTGAAAGAATTACGAGGCCCATCATCACTTGTTACAGCAAGTTTATAAATAAAGAGAAATGTGAAATTAGAAACACCAGGATCCCCTCCTCATCTGTCACAGCTGGGCTGCTGGAGGTACTTCATTGTATTCACGGTGAGGTATAGGTGATGCATGGGCTTCCCACGTGGTGCAGTGGTAAAGAATCTGCCTACCACTTCAGGAGACATGGACTCAATCCCTGGGCTGGGAAGATCCCCTGGAGAAGGAAATGGCAATCCATTCCAGTATTCTTGCTTGGAGAATCCCATGGACAGAGGAGCCTGGCAGGGCTGCTGTCTGTGGAGTCATAAATAGGCAAATACAACTTGGCAATTAAACAACAATAGGTGATCCACAGTACTCCGAGCCCCAAAATTAAACAATCTCAAGATTTTGCTCAGTAACTAGATATTTACGTAATTCTTCTAAGAAAGGTAATCTTTTCTGGGACACCGCATCCTCTACTGGATACAAAGACTCCATTGAATGCAGCAGAATGAAGATTATTTTCTGAAATATTAGGCAACATGTGGCTTCAGCAGCTGTGTTAATGTAGTCTGATAAATATAAAGCACTGAGGCGTCCCTCTGTGCTGTCCCTCTGTCCAGCTGTCCCTAGGCTCCAATTGCTTACTACTCAAGAAAAGTCAATGTACAGAAAAGAACTATGCCCAAACTGGCAGATAAACCCTTGACGATACTGCAGACTCAAGAATCAGCAGGACTGTCCCAATGCCATTCAGCTAAAAATGCTTCCACTTCTTTTAATTTCTGAGCACATTCTCACAGAATCATAGTTTTACATTTGTTTGTTTGGTCTTATGTGGGTGTGTATGTGTCTTCACAACATTTCAGACTCTATCTATAGTCTGAAAAAAAAAACAGTCTTGAATGCTAATGCTTAAATGATCTGTCAATACTGTTAGTAATGCCAGGTCACATCTCCCACCCCNCTGAGCACATTCTCACAGAATCATAGTTTTACATTTGTTTGTTTGGTCTTATGTGGGTGTGTATGTGTCTTCACAACATTTCAGACTCTATCTATAGTCTGAAAAAAAAAACAGTCTTGAATGCTAATGCTTAAATGATCTGTCAATACTGTTAGTAATGCCAGGTCACATCTCCCACCCCCGGCATAAAAGCCCCTAAGAGCCACTAACTGAAAGCTATTCATATTTACCTGAAATAAATATTCATATTTAACTGAAAGCTATTCATTTTAAGCTGGATTTAGAAAAGGCAGAGGAAGCAGAGATCAAATTTTCAACATCCGTTGGATCATCAAAAAAGCAAAGAAAGTTCCAGTAAAACATCTACTTCTGCTATATTGACTATACCAAAGCCTTTGACTCTGTGAATCACAACAAATTATGGAAATGCTTAAGGAGATGGGAATACCAGACCACCTTACCTGCCTCCTAAGAAATCTGTATGCAAGTCAAGAAGCAACAGTTAGAACTGGACATGGAACAACAGACTGGTTCCAAATAGGGAAAGGAGTATGTCAAGGCTGCATATTGTCACCCTGCTTATTTGACTTATGTGCAGAGTACATCATGAGAAATGCTGGGCTAGAGGAAGCACAAGCTGGAATCAAGATTGTCGGGAGAAATATCAATAACCTCAGATATACAGATGCCACCACCCTTATGGCAGAAAATGAAGAGGAGATAAAAAGCCTCTTAATGAAAATGAAAGAGGAGAGTAAAAAAGTTGGCCTAAAACTCAACATTTAGAAAACTAAGATCATGGCATCTTGTCCCATCACTTCATGGCAAATAGATGGGGAAACAATGGAAACAGTGACAGATTTTATTTTGTTGCGCTCCAAAACCACTGCAGATGGTGACTGCAGCCATGAAATTAAAAGACACTTGCTCCTTGGAAGAAAAAGTTATGACCAACCTAGACAGCATATTGAAAAGCAGAGACATTACTTTGCCAACAAAGGTCCGTCTAGTCAAGGCTATGGTTTTTCCAGTGGTCATGTGTGGATGTGAGAGTTGGACTGTGAAGAAAGCTGAGCCCTGAAGAATTGATGCTTTTAAACTGTGGTGTTGGAGAAGACTCTTGAGAGTCCCTTGGACAGCAAGGAGGTCCAACCAGTCCATCTTAAAGGAAATAAGTCCTGAATATTCGTTGGAACAACTGATGCTGAAGCTGAAACTCCAATCCTTTGGCCACCTGATGGGAAGAACTGACTCACTGGAAAAGACTGTGATGCTGGGAGGGATTAGGGGCAGGAGGAGAAGGGGACAACAGAGGATGAGATGGCTGGATGGCATCACTGACTCGATGGATGTGAGTCTGAGTGAACTCTGGGAGTTGGTGATGGACAGGGAGGCCCGGTGTGCTGCGATTCATGGGATCACAATGAGTAGGACTTGACTGGGTGACTAAACTGACTGATTCGTACTTACCACAGCTGAAAAATTCTGACATAATCTTCAATGCCAACTTCTTTCACCTGTTGTTGTCTTTCCCTTCACTGTTTTCCAGTTACAGAATCCCTGCTGATATAGGCACATCCTGCTTTCTGAATTACATCACTCAAATGGTAGAAAGTTTATGATAGCTAATGACTTTGAGCATCTTTTATATGTCAAAGCACTTAAGGTCTCCCCTTCTGGAAATTACCTGTTCATGGCATTTGTGTATTTTTTCCACGATGATTATTCCACTTGCTGATTTTTGCAAAAGCTCCCTTCTAGTGCTGGATATAGTTGCTTGATTCATGTTAGACAATGAAAATCTTTTCTCCCAAACTATCATCTGTCTGTTAACTTTATCAATGTTATATCTTGTTGAACAGCAATTTTTACCTTGACAAAATTGAATTCAGTTTTTTTCTTTATGATTTATACTTCTGATTTTTTTTAGGAAGTAATTTATCACTACCAATGGACAGGTAATAGGGCTTTTTGTTTTTCCCTTCCTATACTTACAGCTCTTTCCCCTTGTCTCTTATTGCTTATTGCTTGAGAAAAACTTCCAATTTATGTTACATAGTAGCAATGATAATATTTTTTCCTTGTTCCCAATTAGAAAGGAACTGCATCTTCAGTTTTTCCATAAGTATAGTTTTTGTTGTAACTTTTCAGTTAAAGTGAGTCCCTGCAGTTCCTCGTTTCCAGATTGACTTATAAATAGATATTGACTTATTTATGTTTTATCAAATAATTTTTCTACATCAATTGAGATTAATAATGTTTTAATAAATATAAATATTTTATGCTAGTCTACTCATGGGTGAATTATATTGATAAACTTTTCTCCTATTAAACCATCCCTTCATTCCAGGGTTAAAAGGGATAATTAGTTTTTTTACATAGTTTGGCATTTATGATCATAAGCGAAACAGACCTATCATTTTCTATTGAGTATTTTTTTGTGTTATTCCTATCTCCTTCTGAAGTCATTACACTGGCCTCACGTAACAACCTGGGCAATTCACTTTCTATGTTCTGTAAGTACTGTTATAAAACAGAAATTGATCCTTCCTTGAAATGTTAGTAACGCTAATGTAAATAACCATCTGTACTTGAGATCTGAGGGGATGGTTTGCGTTTTAGACACCCTTTCAGCTAGCAATAATCAATATTTAAGTAGTCTTGGTATTTAACTGGTGTATCTAAGCTATCTCTATCATTTTGTGTCAGTTTTGACATCTTGTAGTTTCTTGGTGTTTGTCCGTTATACATAGGTTTTCAGATGCTATAATATTCTTTTATTATTTTTTAAAATCTTTCTTGAGATTGACCTTACTTCTTTTTAATTTTGATTCTTATTGGCATTCTCTTTTATATTTTATTAAGTAAACATGTTACTGAAGTGTAACATACATACAAAAAACCGTAGAGTGCTCCCTTCGGCAGCACATGTACTAAAGTTGGAACGATACAGAGAAGATTAGCATGGCCCTTGCGCAAGGACGACACGCAAATTCGTGAAGCGTTCTATATTTTTAGACATACAGATAGCTAACCAATACATGAAAAGATGTTCAGCATCACCCATTATCAGAGAAATGCAAATCGAAACCACAATGAGGTACCATTTCACGCCAGTCAGAATGGCTGCGATCCAAAAGTATACAAGCCATAAGTGCTGGAGAGGGTGTGGAGAAAAGGGAAGCCTCTTACACTGTTGGTGGGAATGCAAACTAGTACAGCCACTATGGAGAACAGTGAGGAGAGTCCTTAAAAAACTGGAAATAGAACTGCCTTATGACCTAGCAATCCCACTGCTGGGCATACACACCGAGGAGACCAGAATTGAAAGAGACATGTGTACCCCAATGTTCATCGCAGCACTGTTTATAATAGCCAGGACATGGAAGCAACCTAGATGTCCATCAACAGATGAATGGATAAGAAAGCTGTGGTACATATACACAATGGAANCAGAATGGCTGCGATCCAAAAGTATACAAGCCATAAGTGCTGGAGAGGGTGTGGAGAAAAGGGAAGCCTCTTACACTGTTGGTGGGAATGCAAACTAGTACAGCCACTATGGAGAACAGTGAGGAGAGTCCTTAAAAAACTGGAAATAGAACTGCCTTATGACCTAGCAATCCCACTGCTGGGCATACACACCGAGGAGACCAGAATTGAAAGAGACATGTGTACCCCAATGTTCATCGCAGCACTGTTTATAATAGCCAGGACATGGAAGCAACCTAGATGTCCATCAACAGATGAATGGATAAGAAAGCTGTGGTACATATGCACAATGGAATATTACTCAGCCATTAAAGTGAATACATTTGAATCCGTTCTAATGAGGTGGATGAAACTGGAGCCGATTATACAGAGTGAAGTAAGCCAGAAAGAAAAACACCAGTACAGTATACTAACGCATATATATGGAATTTAGAAAGATGGTAATGATAATCCTGTATGCGAGACAGCAAAAGAGACACAGATGTATAGAACAGTCTTTTGGACTCTGTGGGAGAGGGAGAGGATGGGATGATCTGGGAGAATAGCACTGAAACATGTATAATATCATATAAGAAACTAATCGCCAGTCCAGGTTCGATGCAGGATACAGGATGCTTGGGGCTGGTGCACTGGGATGACCCAGAGGGATGGTACGGGGAGGGAGGTGGGAGGGGGGTTCAGAATGGGGAACACGTGTACACCCATGGCCCTGAAGCTGACTGGGGGCAGATTCATGATGATGTATGGCAAAACCAATACAATAATGTAAAGTAATTAGCCTCCAATTAAAATAAATAAATTTGTATTTTAAAAAAATCATAGATGTATAGCTCTATAAATCTTTGTGAAGTATATATCAAGGAACAGAAATTATGGCTCAAGCAAACATACACAAAAATACATGTACAAAAAATATTATAGTAATATAATTTGTAATTGCCAAAAGTGAAAATAACTTAAATGTTCATCAGTGACAGGCTAGATAAAGAAACATTGGTATGTTTATATCATGGAATACTATGCAGCGATAAAAATATAACCTACTACCACACACAAGAACATGGGAAAAATGCACAAACATAACTTTGGCGAAAGAAATGATACACAAAGTGGGGATATACCATATGACATTGGGCTTCCCAGGTGGCTCTAGTGGTAAAGAACCCACCTGCCAGTGCAGAGACATAAGAGGCAAGTGTTCAATCCCTGGGTCGGGAGGATCGCTTGGAAACAGGAATGGCAACCCACTTCAGTATTCTTGCCTGGAGAATCCCATGGCCAAAGGAGCCTTGAGGGCTACAGTCCGCAGGGTCGCAAAGAATCAGACGTGACTGAAGCAACTTAGCACACACGCACACACTGTATAACATCTTTTATGTAAAATTCAAACTAGGCAAAACTAAATTATGCTTATGGGGGTCAGAACAGTGGTTAAGTTTGGGGGGTCAGGGACTGGGAGCAGCTTCAGGGAGGGTTCTGAGGTGCTGATATTGTTCTATATCTTGATCTGGGTAGTAGTCACAGACGTGTTCACTTTGTAAAAATTCTGTGAACTATATGCACTTATGATTTATGCACTTTTCTATGTGTATAACATACTTAAAATTACACTCCGTAAAAAGAGTGCTTGCTAGAATTTAATGTGAGTATGTAAGTAAAAAATCTGTCATGGTGGTCAACTCTAAACATAACTTTATCTAGAAGAAAGCAAAAGTTTTATAATTAAGCTAATTTTTTTTTTATAAACCACCCTTAACTGAATAATTAGATAAGAGTAGTTAATGGAAAAATAGAAAGTTCTTGTCTTTGCTTTTTAAGAAAATGCTTTTAAAGCACTCTTTTTATTGGAGTGTAATCGCAATGTTGTGTTAGTCTCTGCTGTAGGGCAGGGTGAATCCGCTATATATATATATATATGCATTGTTCCCTCCCTCTAACCCCTCCCACCCCTAATCCTTTCCACCATTTGGTCATCACAGGGGCTTCCTAGGTGGCTCAGAGGTAAAGGATCCACCTGCCAGTGCAGGAGATGCAGGAGGTGCAGATTCCCCCCTTGGGTCAGGAAGATCCCCTGGAGGAGGAAATGGCAAACCACTCCAGTAGCCTTGCCTGGAAAATCATACAGACAGAGGAGCCTGACGAGCTACAGTCCATAGGGTCGCAAAGAGCTGGACGCAACTGAGCACGCAGGTCATCCCAGGGCGCCAGGCCGGGCTTCTGTGCTGTACAGCAGGTTCCCACCAGCCACTGTACACGTGATAGTATGCGTTATGTCAGTGCTGTCTCCCAATTACTCCCACCTTTCTCCCTTCCCCACCAGGGTCTTTGGGTCCATTTTCCACATCTGCATTTTTATTCTTGACCTACAAATAATTTACCTGTACCATTTTTCTAGAGATTTCACAGAAAACAAGTAGTTTTAATCTCTATTGAGCCTTTTAGGGCAAATTTAAAATGTGTTATTAGAATGAATCCTAGGTCTTTCAAGGGGGTTCCCTAGTGGCTGAGTTGGTAAAGAATCCATCCGCAATGCAAGAGACCTAGGTTCCATCCCTAGGTTGGGAAGATGCCCTGGAGAAGGGAATGGCTACCCACTCAGGAGAGCTCAACAAAGAAGGCTGAATAACTGTAAACTTGGTGAAATCTTTTCTGTTTTGCTAAATAAACTATTTGCTCCCCTCCCCCAAAAATAAAGACATTGACCGTTAACAAAACTAACACATGCAAACAAACAAAAGGAGTGGGAATATTAAAATTAGGCAAAGAGGAAAATAAGGTTAAAAGTACTGACAAATGTAACACAATGATACAGGTACAGATGAATATAATGTGATTATTAAAAAGCACAGTATTTATGAAGTTATAATAGCTATATGCTTTCTTCACCTAATAAGATAAGAGCTTAATACACAGAGCAAACCTCCTAGAATGTACTTAAAAATGCAACCAGAGAGGGAGAAGTCAGTTCACTTCTTTCAGAATCAGAGAATCTGATACTTAAACATAAAGAAAATGAGAGATTGAGTAGTATATCAACAAATTCAATTTAATAAATCTTTAGAATAATTTTGGAAACCTCTAGTGGAAAATATACAGTCTTCATATACCATCAGATATTTGTAGATATCATTAATATACATGTCCCAAAAGAAAACAGTACAAATTAAGATTAATAACCTAATAAAATTAAGAATAAATAATAAAATGTTGACCCAAAGTATAAAATATTAACTACTTGGAAAGTAAAAATACATACTTCTAAATAGCCATTAGATCAAGGAGATCTCAAAACTAACATGATAAACTCTATAAAAAGCGATGGGAAAGGAAAACACTTCATACATGAACTTACAGTACACAAAGATGTCCTCAGAGTTAGAACATAATAATACATGGTCATAATGCCTTTATTATTTTAACTAAGAAAGATAAAAAAGAAGAAACTTGCTGCCTGTACCTGTATAAGAAATTTTAAAATATTAGGAAATTTTTTTTTGCAATTTAAGAAAAGAGAATTTATAGAGATAAAAGCTGAATCTAACAAAATGAGAAAATTTAGTAGAATGCTTAATGAATCCAAATGCTGGTATTTCAAAAGAACCAATAAAATACATAACCTACTACAAACTTGACTAAGAAAATAAGAGAAAGCAAAAATATGAAAAACGGGATGAAAAGAGACAAATTACAATGTAAAAGTTTTTTTTTTAATGTATAAGACAATTATATGAAACTCAATGGTAACAAATTTGCAAATCTAGAGCACATGGATAATTTCTCAGATAAATATAAATGGCCAAAATTAACTCAAGAAGAAGACATGAAAATTTTTATACCAATTACCAGAGAAGACAATGGAAAGGTCAAAAAGATTTTCTGCTGAAAATGTTACCTACTGGTTTCATAGCTGAAATCTATCTAACCTTTAAAGAACAGCTGGTTCCTATGTAATTTAAATGATTCTAAGCCATAGGAAAAAAATACAGAAGTTCCTGATTCATTTTATAAAGTCTGGACAACGTTTATATCAAAACTTTGTGAATAAGAAATAAATGACTGTAATCTCACTTATGTGTACCAATGCAAAAAAAAAAACTTTTTAAAAAAGCAAATAGAATCTAGCTGGATAACTAAAGAATAAAACAACATGAATAGGATTTATTCAAGGAATGTACATAGGAAGTCTATCAGAGTAATTTGTTGAAGCAAAAAGGGAAAATTTTTGATCATATCAAAGATGCTAAAAAGGCATTTAATAAATTCAATAATCATTCCTATAGCACTCCAGGGGTCGGGAGAGGGAGGTGTGGAATTTTCAGAAGGCCTGAATGAGGAGCTCAGAAGATATGCCCCCCAAAGAAATGACAAAACTTAACAAAGTTGTCAAAAACAGTCATTTCAAACTCGAGAATTAACCAAAGCATAACACAAATTTAAAACTATTATTAACTCCTAGTTACATCCCTTGTGGTGACATCTCTCTTGTGTGATGTTAATACAATCACTCTAGCATTCTTCAAATCAGTGTTTTTAGCTTTCCTATTTTTATCCTATTTAGTATCTTTACATATAATGTGGACTTCTTATAGAAATCTCTATGTCCTTTACATAGAATGCAATTAGTCACATGCTTGGGTTTAAATATATCCTTTTGCTATTTGTTTTCTATCTGTCCCATCTATCCTTTGGTTCTTTTTTCTCTGTTTCCTACTTTTTAAAGTTAAAAAAAATGAATATTCTATTTTATCAATAAGATTGACTTATTGATTTACCTTTTTGTGTGTGTGTGGCAGTTGCCCTACAGTTTATAGCACATACCTTTATCTTATTGTCATCTACCTTCAAATAATTTTCTAACACTTCCTACATATTTTGAGGACCTTACCACCATGTAAGGTCTTCTCCCCTCAAACAAACACGTTGTGGTCATATATTTTAGCTCTACATTTTACAAACCTCTACATACATGCTTATTTTCTTTAGTCAATTATCTTCTAAAGAGATTTTTACAGTGAAAGAAAAATGTATCTTTGTTTAAACACATACTTACCATGTTCAGTGCTCTTTATTCGTTTGTGTAGGTCCAAAGTTCTTCCAGTATCATATTCTTCTATCTGAAGAACTTCTTTCAAAATTATTTACAGCATAAGCCTGCTGGAAATAAACATTCTCAGCTTTTATTCACCTTTTTAAAATCTGTGAAAAAGAATTGTAATAGAAAGTAAAAATTGGCATTTAACTTTCGTATTTGAAAGAGATGTTTGTAGTTTATAGAATTCTTGGTTGACGCTTTTCTTTTGATACTTTGAAGATAGCACTTTGCTGTGCTCTGGCTCTGATAAAAGTCTGCTGTCTTCCTTATCTTTGCTCTTCTCTCTGTACTGTGGTCCCCTCTCCACCTTGCCCCCCTGCCTGCCTTTACAATTAATTTCCTACTTATCACTAGTACTTTTCAACAATTTGATTGTGATGTATCCAGGTGTGACTTTTCTTTGTATTTCATCTGTGGCTCCTTGGGCTTCTTGTATTTTCAGGTTTAGAGTATTTATCAAATTTAAACATTTTCCAGCCATTACGACTTCAAATTTTTTTTTTTTTTGGTCTCCTTCCTCATTCTTGGATTCCAAGAACATATATTTTAGACTGCTTGGAACTGTCTCATTACAGTGGTGTTTTGCTCAAGTTGTCCTCAGATTTTTTTCGCTTTATGCATTTTATCTGAACTTATATCTTTTTCCTGTGGTGTCTAAGATACTGATAATTCCATTCAGTGTAAATTTCGGATATTCCCTGGAGGAAAACAAAGTAGGGAAGGGAAACAGAATCCAGGTGGATATTTTAAATATGGACATCAGGGAAAACCTTACTGATAAAGTGAAATTTGAGCAAAGTCCTAAAGATAGTGAGGTCAGGAGATTCACGTCTTCATTATCCTCCAAAACTTTTCTATTATACCTTGTGCACCTTTTCCTATTTCACCTATTTCTTTTTCTAATAGAGTAAGGATAGTTTTCCATTATCTTCTGTATGTTCCTTCTTGTCTCAGAGTCTATTTAATTTTTTCTTTTTTACATGTGTCTCTCTCCTATCTTGTTTTCTCTCATTGATTTTGCTGAGTCTCTTGAGGCTTCTGAGGCTATAATGTTTTCTTTTACTCTTTCATCTTTCCCAGAGCTTTGACTACTCACTCTTCACCTCCTTTCACCACTTATTTGAATACTTTTATCTCCTCTTTAGTTTTTTATTTCTAGGGGCCACATTTTTTAATTAATTGTGATCGGGGGAAACATTCTATGGTACAAGTCTTCGTTTGGTGAATATCGTTTACCTGATTTTTGTTTGCCTTGTACTTTTTTTTCTATGTGACTGCTCTTTGATTATTACTCAACTTTGAATGAGACCAGTTCCTTGTGGATCAATTATTTGCAAAAGGTTGTGCAGGAAGAGTTCATGAACTGAGTAGAGACAGAAGGCACCTTGGGCTTAGGGCTTTCTCACACTCTCCCACCATGTACATCTACACTGCCTGTTCTCAAGGTCGAATGTTCTGGTGCCACTTTCGGGGTAAGTAAAAAGTTCACTTGCCTCTAGTATGCAACGTTTCTTTCTTAATGGTGATTTAGTAATTATTATTCCTCATTTTCTGATTTAAGTTTTTATTAAAGATGTATTTCTACATTGCATTTGGATTTGGACATAATTTATCTTGTTATATATTCTATATAGTTTTCAGACCACATCACTTAAATGTTTATTAATATACCAACTTAGAAACATAACAAAGCATTCTTCAAGAAACTTGCAATAGACTACATTACTAGACTACTTCCTTATCTGGATTTGCTGAAGAAAATACCTACCTATGAATGTAAAATGTTTCTCATTATCTTCTTTACCAGCAGCAGCAGCCGAACTGATCATCGCATGTTTGTTCACTCGTCTCCCCCATCAATCTGACAGCCTTTTCTTGTAGAAATGGCAGGTCCATTCAGGTTATCATTCAGCTCCTCAGCTCCTTTCTCTCTCTGGTTTTAAACCAGATTTGGGATACTCACACAATGGCACCTGTACCCTGCCAAATCTACTGATACAACAAAGTAAAAACTGATTTGGTTCTTAGCATGGCCAGCTACTTTGAAGAAATGCTTTCGCTTTTCAAGTCTGTCAAGGCATGTGCCCATCCTTGGCTGTGTCCTTGTATTTGGTACCCAAATTACTACACTTGACAACTATTCATCATAGACTGTTGTTCCCTAGCTTTGCTTCTTCCTTATTTCATATTCGCTTTGCTTCTTCCTTATTTCATATTCTTTTCTGTGGTTGCTATTGTTGTTTTGGTATTGCTGTTGGCATTGTTGGTTTCACAGAGTAGAGTGAAAGAGAAGCTTTTATTCTAGTCTAGAGTTGGAAGTCTCAAGAGTTTATTTTAACTCAATTCAACTCAATAAATATTTATTGCATTACACAAGGAATAAAGGGCTGTGTTTAATGCCAGAAAGAGTAAAAAGATAGAGGTAGAAAATCATAGCAAGTATCTGAAAAAACACAAGTAATGGCATTCTTTGGAACATAAGTATAAAGAGAGGAATCCATATCTATCACCATAGTGGCAATAGGAGTGCTATTTCAACAAAAAAAGTCTTTGCAACTTTACCTCAAGTGGAATAGTCCCATTGATGTTCTGGGAACCCTTGGGACTAGCTTAATAATAACAGTCCTTGGCATTATTAATAAATGATGCTGAACCATCCCAGTAATTATGGTAACTAATATTCAGTATGTTTTTTGGGTGGTACTTTTAGAATCATGTGAGCCACTTAACAAAATAGAGTTTTAGGAAAAAAAGATCAAATTTAGGATAAAGAATTCTCTGAAGTGGCTGCTTGCCTCGCTTGAAGTGTGTCTGTGCCCTGCAGACTTAAAGTGATTGTTCTGCGGCAATTAAGCCAAAAAAGACTTCGTGTGGCTTCAGGAGGCCAGGTAAAAAATAAATGGGATCAAGGGCTTTGGGGACCATGATGATGCTGCAGGCAAGGAAGTGAATTTAAATACAACAAAGCAGGGATGGGAGTTGGTGGCCACTTTTTATTCTCCTTAAATCTGGGGATATTGAAACCAAAAATTAAACTGCAAGGTTTCCTGAGGTTAACTTTCTTCTCCCTTCTGCCCCAAATCATGACAAAAAACTTTCACCTCAATGACTCTCAAAGCATTTGCTCATTCTCCTGGCCCCCCCGACCTTCTTGTTCATCTGGTTTTCTCTGACTCTTCTGTATTCTTCAACAATCGTATTTTTCTCAACCTCTGAATTCTGGTAAGGAGCCAAACAAACTCTGATCTGCTGTTAGTAAGCCAGATCTTTTTAGATAAACAATGGACTCTTTTTCTCCTTCTGAATCTTGTAGGATGTCCTACAGATGGACTAGCCTTGGGAGCCCTTGAATTGGAGAGGAATCTGGGATGAAAAAGATTAAGCCCTGCTGGCCTAACATCAGCTCTTGGCTTTCCAAAACATTAGCATATGCCCTTGTCAAATCTGTGAGAGATGGTTTTGGATCAGAAATAACCGCATGTAAGTAGATTCCTAGAGAATATATTTGGTTACTTTAGCAATAATAACTAGATGGATCTTACTGGGAGAGACTGGAAAAAGAATTCACAATTATGGAGATAAAACTTCTTCAAGGAGCAAGGGTTCTCTGAAATGTGGTCCCCAGAAGAGCAGCAGCAGCATCACCTGGAAATTTGTTAGAAATGCAAGGTTTCAGGACTCTCTTCAGCTTAATGAATCGGAAATTTTGCAGGTGCACCCGACAATCTGTTTTAACGAGCCATCCAGAGATTCTGATGTATGTTAAAATCTGAGAACCAATGCACCAGGGGAAGAAACAGAAATCATGGAATAGATCAGTATTTTTCAAAGTTTATCTAGCATCAGAGTCAATTGGAGAGCTTATTAAAACAAGGATCAGTAAATCTTACTCTAAGAGTTTCTGATTAAGTAGCGCTGGGTAGAGGGGAAGATGCTTTGCATGTTAACAAGCCTGGGTGATATTAATGCTGCCGGTCCAGGGACCACATTTTGAGAACCACTGGTCTACATTCAAAAATTATGAATAAATGCAAGACTTCTTTGGCTCCAGGTTAGAAAAGCGTTCTCTGGCCTGAGTAGTTAGGAGTCAGTGGGGGAGGGAAGAAGCGATGACTGTATACATGTGTCAGTGATTTATACAGAGAAAGGCTCCGCAAGATTTGGGCTCTGGGGAAGCAGCAGGACCTAAGAAGTCAGAGATACAGTTTCATTCACCAAGTTCCCTGCTGTCTGAGGGAGGGAACTGTCTGAGTATGAGAGAGTAGGAATGTCATAGAAAGAGCCAGCAGTCCAGAAAGGACCAGGAATTTTCAAAGTGGCTTTATGAACCAAGGCCCAAGGACCAACCATGGTGGTGACAGGTCAGTAGATAGCTACCAGAAGAGAAAAGTTTGTAGTGGAGAACCCCCAACTCAGACCCTGACAACTTAGTACCTCCAGAACTCATCCGTGAACTGAGGAAAAGTGGTGAGATTTGCAAATGGACTTAGATTATTTTCATCACCATATAGGAATAGGGCCACAGCCACCCCTGAGAAGGTGAAGGGTCGAGGGGAGTACAACCAAGACAGTATATTTGAAAAGGTCCATAATATTAGCATCTTTCATAGACTCTGGTCCATAATATTAGCATCTTTCATAGACTCTCTGACATACTCTTAATGATAGACATTTTGAAATTTCATCCAATGATACTTAGTCAACAGGGGTAAGGTATAGTGCCTAATGATACAGCCTTCAAGCTTGGACCTGAAATGACTGCCTCAGTTCCCCTACCCAAGACACCGGCCTGATGGAGGCATAAAATAGAAATTGAGTTCTAAAACATAAAATGACTAATTATGAGGAAACAATTGGTGAAACTCACATTGAGGGACCTTCTACCTAACAGCTGGCTCATACATTCAAATTATACACTGCATTTTAGATTGTGGAATGGTAGCTACATTTTCCTAAATTTGAACAAAAATGAACATGTCTTTGTCTATGGATATGGCAGGTATAAATCTCAATCCACAGACTAGAAGAGTGAATTTCATAATTCATCACAAATAACTTACACAGCATGAATAGAAATTGTTTGCTTTTTCAGTTTTAAACTATTTTAGAACTTTCAAGAGTCCATAATTGATTTCCTTCTCTGGGTGGTGAGTATGCTGTTCTCAGAGTGCGGTGTGCTGGAATGGTCCAGGGCAGGTGTGGAGTATCACATAGTGTGGATTTCGGTCTTTCCCAGGGTGGTAAGAGCCAGGGTTTACTGCTGACATCTGAGACAGGAAGAGCGGCTTCTTGCAATCCCTTTCAAAGTGACCGCTCTTTGATTTATCTCCCACTGTGATCTTTCTTGCTTCTGAATTTCTATAGTGCTTGCAACCTGAACCTAGGGCCCTAACACTTGATTTTATCCCCCCATTATTTTCCCCCAGTTGCTTCATGTACCAATCACTCATCTCCCAACCCAGATGTAACCTTGTCAGAGGCAGGAGCTGTGTCTTCCATTACTTTGGCATCCTGAATAGCATTGCCCTGTACCAGACCCATGCAAGCACAGAAAGAACATGGAGCAATTTATTCACAGAATGCAGTGAATAAATAAATACATGAGCAATACTGTCCATTTTTTTCCTGTTATGCCAATTAGAAAACCAGCTCCTCTCAGAAATATGTCTGATGGGTTTGAGAGAAGTTGAATAACAAATTATCTACTAGAAATTTAAGAATTCTCCATCCACATATAAGTTGGTATTTGATCATTAAGGGTTGCCTGCATATTCCTTTTAACTCCTTGTTAGAGAATTATCGCATTCCTCATTATTTAGGGCTAATCATGATGTGTCTATAAGCTTACTCTTTGCTTATCTCGAGTGAGCTGCTGGACTAAGCCAGGCGAGACTGTGAAATAAGCAAAATCGAGCTCCTCCGTCACCTGTTTCTTCTAGCTTCTCATACCCTCCTAGTATCCCACTTATCCCCACTCTCCAGCTTCTTCTTAACTACCAATCAACCAACTCATTCTCTGGTAAAAGCTAAAGTGTTACTCTTCTGTAACAGCAGTCCCCAACCTTTTTGGCACCAGGGACCAATTTTTGTGGAAGACAATTTGTCCACAGATCAGAGGTGGGGGGATGGTTTGGGGATGATTCAAGTACATTACATTTATTATGTATTTTATATCTATGATTATTACATCAGCTCTAACTCAAATCATTAGGCATTAGATCCCAGAGGCTGGGGACCCCTGCTGTATAGGACTACTTGTCTTTTAGTTTAAGAGTCAATAACAGCTAGCTTTTAGAATCTAAAGAAATGTATCTCTAATTGCACACTTTCATATACTGCAAAGCCAGTGGGAGAGAGATTTGGGGGCGAGATTCTCTAGATCGAGAAAGAATCCCATTTTACCTATTCTTGAAGCCAGTGCTAGTCAGATTTATGAAAAGGAGCCCATGAAGCTTAGAACTCAATTTTTTTTTCATCTAACATAGGTATGGTCATGCTTTGGGGAGTGGATGTGGGCTAATAAAACTTACAGATCATTGATTTATAAATCAGAAAGCCATTTATTATCTTGTTTATGCTTGCTTGTTATCAGAATAGCCATGTATTCTGTTTAAGACATAAATATCAAATATGTGATAGAAGGGCCAACGGTTTCTCCTACCAGGCTCACGGCGGACATTGCTAATTGAGCCATCGTCCTTTCCCTCTTCACACAGGGCTCCAGGAGACCATTGCCATTGCTGTGTGCTGGCATGCAAGCAAAAACTTTCCTGCCATTGCCTTTCTTCTTAATATCAGAACACCCAGGGAGATGTGGAATATAAGACATAAAACAAACTAGTGAATATAACACAAAAGAAACAGCCTCACAGATAGAGAGAACAAAATAGTTATTACCCGTGGAAAAAGAGAAAGGAGGAAGCGCAAGACAAGAGGAAAAGACTAGACCTCTATGTAGACATAGACATAGACATAGACTACTATGCATAAAAAATGAATACACCACAAGGGAATATAGCCAATACTTCATAATAACCATAAATAGAGTAAGACCTTTAAAAATGGAATCACTATGTTGTACACCTTAAACTCCTATAATACCAACTATACACCAGTAAAAATAAATAAAATCAAGATATATAAAACCCTTTTAAAAATACCTAGGAAGTAATCATTTATCGGAATATTATTTTGTAAGAATGGAATCGGAACAAATGACCTATTACCAAAAGAAATACAAATAGGAAATAAAACAACACAAGTCAAAATAAAACTAAGGAATTATAAAAATAATAGGAAGCCCAGACCAGGAGACGGGCCTGGCTTTCTATAGATAATGTCATTAGAACTTAATGTAAATTAACTGGATTCAGAAGCTTAAAGAAAAGAAAAGAAGGGAGGAGGGAAGGGGGAAGGGAGAGAGGCAGGTTTCGGATGGAATGTCACATGAGTGACGAGTGAGTTGTTAGACAACGTCCTTACTTCTGTGACACGAGCGGCAGTGAACTTTACAAGGCTATCCCTAGTAACCGCCAAGGGCACAGGCCTCAGGCATAATTCAATGAAGGCTGTTTCACAGTGGGTCAAGACAATGTGTTCTAATTTGATACCAAAAAAAGAACCTCGACAACTGAGAAGTGTGGGTGGATAATCCCAAAGGGAATTTGATGGTTTTGCAGAATATTTTCTACATTTTGGAAATTACTGCCAAGCCACTATATGACACAACTTTGCCAACTCACTACATAGTTTCACTTTCTAGTGACCATAATACCAAAATCTAGTATCATCCTTGGATAAGCCTTGATAAAATATTATTCTTCTCCTCTCTCTTTTTAAGTAATTTTTTTTGAGTTTGCCGGAAACTCCAGTCATTGCATTCCTTCATATCATTGCTATGTTCTATAAAAAGGCATTTCTGAGTTAGCCATATTTTAGAGGAATTGCGTCTTGCAAACATATGAAACATATTGAGTTGACAATGCTTTACTACTCCATAGTGTAGCATATACAGGTGTGATGTCTCCAGGCATAGCAGTTGTAATTCCAGTCACGTCCCAATCAAGAACTGTTCCTGGTTCATGGAGGTGATCAATAAATTTGCATTGAATAAATAAATATCAAGGGCCCTCTTATTTTCTTCCATATATTCTAGGTTTTGAAACAGTTTATCTAGTAAAAAATTTGCATTTGACTAATAATGAATTTGCATTTTCAGATCAGTATAACTTTGGCTGTTAAATCTGATTTTTTGTGCTGTTTGATTCTTCCTTGCAGATGGGACCCGACAAGCTGAATTTTGCTCACAGAAAGTGAACAACACTTCCCGAGCTTGGAACACTGCCTTCTTTTTGAATCTTCTCTCAATAATATGTGCATGATGCTTACTGAAAACCATAAACTAAACTAAATTCCAAAGGGATTTAAGAGGTAAATGTAGAAGATGAAAAAAAATTTTTTAACTAAAATAAAATTTAGATGAATAATATTCATCTTGCCCACATTTAAGAAAGGAATCTAAACATAAAAACATTAAGAAAAATATATAGATTTTATTGTGTAAAAGTTATTTTATTGTGTGTAAAAGTTCTTCACATAAAACAATCTAAACCCAAAAAGCAAGACTATTTTCATTAATATGTAAAGATATAATAGCCTTCATTTGTAAAACACTTATACAATCAATGAGAAAAGTGATTTCTCAACAGAAAGATTAGCAAAAGACACTGACACTTTTAAGAATAAAAATAAATATATCTGTGAAAAACATTTTATAATGGTCAGCACTACAGTAATAAATGGAAATTAAAATGAGATAGTCAATCTGACCTATTACTTTTGTACATATTTCAAGAATTATAATACTTAATACTGGCAACAGTACAGATTTTCTGGAAAGTATTTTGGCAATATGTGCCAAAAAAACTTTAGTTTCCAGGCAAACCAAGACAAGGTTGTATGTATAATATTATTTTTTATCGTACTGTTTACAATGGCTAAAAACTAGGGGAAATTTTAGATGTCTAAAAAGAAAGGTATGGTTAATGTAATTAAACCTTGTCATGGAAAAGATTTTTGATGAAATTGTAAAATCATTAAAAAATTCATGTGAAATAATATTAAATGATCAGAAGGGAACTGTGCATAGATGTATATAGTGTCATTTCAATGATCTGAACTTGTGTATCTGTGTGTATAGAGCTTCCCTGGTAGCTCAGCTGGTAAAGGATCAGTCTGCAATGCAGGAGACCCCGGTTTGATTCCTGAATCTGGAAGATACCCTGGAGAAGGGATAGACTACCTACTCCAGTATTCTTGGGCTTCCCTGGTAGCTCAGATAATAAAGAATCCACCTGCAATGAAGGTGACCTGGGTTCAATCCCTGGGTTGGGAAGATCTGGAGGAAGTCATGGCAACCCACTCCAGTATTCTTGCCTGAAGAATCCCCAAGAACAGAGGAGCCTGGTGGGCTACAGTCCATGGGGTCTCAAAGAGTCAGACATGACTGAGAGATATGAGCAGAAAAAATTTAGAAGCAGATATAACAAAAGATTAATTTTCTGTGGTACTAATATAACTGATTTTTTCTTCTTCATACTTCTTTATTTTCCAAAAATTTTGAGAATGAACACATATTGCTCTCCCAAATTTTAAAAGGTACCATATGGAATAAAAAATGGAATGCTTGATCTAAATGGAAAATTCTAGAATGCTTTCATAAGCATATAACCCCTCACCTCCTTCTAGATGAGCTATCTTCCAGTACATTCCCCTAGCTCTGCATTCTTATGTTTCAGGCTCTGACGTTGTTCTCAACTTATTTCCCCAGGGGTAAGTGCATTGGATGATAACATTTCTCCAAGACTATATACCTAAGTTACTAAAGGTCAGGTCAGATCTCATTAGTCAGATATGTTGTTTGCGGTAAGAAAAGTAGACAGTCTGTCCCAAAGAAATAGTCAAAGGGATCCTCCACAGGCTTTAGAGACAAACTTTCGGCCCAGTACAGTCCCGCCCAGGAGCCTTTTTAAATCCTGATGGATGGTTAGTGGTTCCTTTTCTAGCTTCTCCTTCCTTGACATCAGCGTTCCCGTCCCTGTCCTGAGATGATCTCTTCAGGTGCCCTTCTCCTCTCCCTCCCAAGGCTGTGAATTCCTAGCGCACAAATCTCTTTATTATTCATCTCCATAGCCTCAGGTGGCTCAGTGGTAGAGAATTCAAGCCTGCGATGCAGGAGCTGCGGGTTTGATCCCTGGGTCGGGACAATCCCCTGGAGGAGAAAACGGCAACCCGCTCCAGTATGCTTGCCTGGGAAATCCCATGGACAGAGGAGCCTGGCCGCTGCAGTCCATAGGGTCCCAAAGAGTTGTACATGACTGAGCACCCACACGGCAAAACCTCAGAACACAGCAGTGGTCAATTAGAAAAGCGTTTCTTACCTAGTGCTTCCATCTGCACTCGGCCCTTAAAAACAAGTTCAGATGAGAAATGAAACTATTAGTCTCTTGAAACTGAGATCAAGGAACAAAGCCGAATCCTGCCTGCTTCTTCAGCTTGGCATGGCAAATCACACATGTAATAAAATTGGTGGTTTCAGATTGTTCTGGCCAAAAGTGGCTGCAGGAAACCCAATCCTTGGATCATTACCACATGTTCACTTACAAGTCTCCTCATCCAACAGACTAATCATTAATTTAAAAAAAAAAAAAAAAAAAAAAACCTTCTTTTAATAACTTTGCTTGGAAATGACTGCCTAAAACCATGAAATAGAGTTGAAAGTTTCTCGTTTCGCTGAAATTGGACCAGTATTTCCTGTCACACGCTAACCACTGTGGTCAGCGGCTGTTCCTAGCCTGTTGAGCCGGGGGCCTCTTCTCTGTCAGCTGCCCAGTTGTCTCGTTCACACAGCCAGAGGCTAAGGCGACAGTAAGCTCTGTGGTCTGCAGGAAGATTCTGCAAGCTAGTAAAATCCTTCCACTTGGGACTTGCCTATGCTGGATGATCAGTGCCGTTTGCTCTGCTCGGAAACTTTCCCGGGCCTCGTCCATCTGGGGCACAAGCATCCTTAAAGGACCTCTACCCAGTGAAGCTGGCCTGACGGCTCTGTTCTTTAAATCCTGTTCTGACTTTTCATGGGGTTTCATCCCATGTCTGTTGCTCTCATTAGACTGTAAGTTCCTTGAGGGCAGAGATAATGGAGCATGTATTTTTGTAGCAGAGTGCCTAAAACATAGTCAGTAACAAATTGAATTCACCCACTGAGGAAAAAATACATGTTTTTGGTGCTTATTATGTTTTTAGAGCTTGGCCTGGCATGCTGCAGTTCATGGGGTTGCAGAGTCAGACACGACTGAACGACTGAACTGAACTGAATTGGTGGCTCAGTGGTAAAGAACCCACCTGCCAACGTAAGAGATGCGGGTTCACTCCTTGGGATGGGAAGATCTCCTGGAGAAAGAGATGGTCACCCACTCCAGTATTCTTGCCTGGGAAATTCCAAGGACAGAGGAGCCTGGTGGGCTGCAGTCCATGGGGTCTCAAAGAGTAGGACATGGCTTAGCAATTAAACAACAACAACAAAATGTTTTTAGAGTCACTCTGGGAAACATCCATTTCTAATCCGAATCCTAAGCTTTTTCTAGGACATAATGTAGTTGACAGAAATCTTTGATTCATATTTCTATCATCTACTAACTTTGTATACTAGTAAGTTAGTATCTCTTGAGCTTCAATTTCCCGATCTGTACAACAAGAGTGATAATAGCATTGTGGCTAGGATAAATGACATTCTCACATTCTCCTGGCACAGTAGGGGGTTAATAATCTTTCAGCTGTTCAGAGTTTCCCGCGCGCTACCATTTCTCCCGTCAAAGTGTTTCTCTTGTCTTTTAGGGGTCTTGCTTTTTTCCATCAGACTCCAAGATCCTCTAGAGTAGGAATCAGCAAATATGTTCTGTGAAAGGCCAAATATTGAATATTTTAGCCTCTGCAGGCCACACTGTGGCGTATTCCTTTTTGTTTTTATTGTTGCTATTTTGTTTTTGCTTCTTTACAACTCTTTTAAAAATGTAAAACCATTCTTAGCTCATGGGCCACACAAAAACAAACTTCCAGCCAGATCATCTAAATGGACTTATGACCTATATGAATTTATGGGTTTGCTGAATAGTGCTCTAGGGAGAGGGTTCTTAAAATGTGCCCCTCTAAGCAGAGGTGTCAGCATCTTCTGGGAACTTATTAAAACAAAATTTGGGGTCCCACCCGAAACCTACTGGATCAGAAACTCTGAAGTTTGCTCCAGCAAATCTGTGTTTTTTAAAAAAACAAACCTCCAGGTGATTTTGATGTAGTAGCTTAAACTTGGCTGCACATTAGAGTCACTTGGAGAGCTTTAAAATATGAAAAAGTCAGTACCTGGGCATCCTATCAAATCAAAAACTCTGGGAATGGGACTGAGACATAAGTGTTGAAAGCCCTGCAGGTGATTCAGTGTGTAACCAGAGCTGGGAACCCCTGGCATAAACTTGAGGGATAGCTTTTGCATCTTGGAAGTAAGCTTTAATGCTAATGTTATCACCAACGTAGCCGGTATTCAGGTCTCTTTCTATTTTGATAACTTCACAGAGGAAACTCATAGTAACCCACTGATCAAAACATAGTTATTCATACTATACATGAAGCAATAAGTTCGGGACACTAGGGGTATTTTTTAGTGTATTAATTTATCTACCTTTGAAAATTTTGCATATGAAAAGCAAATGTGTCCATTTCAAAGAAGCTCATAATTTCAGTTTTACAAGGAAGGAGCAGCTCAAGAAGCACCTCTCATATTTCCTTTTTCCTTGAGTTTAAACCTAGTCACTCCCCTCACCATAACTGCAAGGGACTGGATCTGTTATTCCACTATTCCACATGGAGTGAGTTCTAGGGTGTTTCATCCTTATTTCAAAAAGCACATTTTCCTATAAATATTCTGTGGGAAAGCTTTTGCCTGGTTTTATATTGGTAAGATAATTCTAGAGTGCCACATTTGACAAATGACATCAGCTAGCCTGCCCTAGCCATAAACCATTTTAGAACTCTCATGCATAATTTGGCTTCAGGTCAAGGTGGTGTAATATGAACCAGCAGAATATACGGCACAGGATGTCCTTAGCAGCTCTCCTCAAGATCAGCAAAACTCATTCCTGGAAGAGAAGCTCGTCTGTGAAGCAAGGTCGAGCCCAGTGGTCGTCAGAGCAGGTCCTTGATGGAACTGCTCCTTGCCTGGAGGTACCTCTCCCTTGAAACTCTGCTGTAGTGGTCCTTCCAGTTGCTTACGTTACGTTCATTCCATCCTACCACCAATGACTGCCTTGTCTTCTTTGCTGTAGGTATTTCCATTTTGTTCAGGAATCAGAGAGTCATATTTTTCAGAGGTTGTGGGCTTCCTCTCCAGCCCCTGGGGTTCAATCTTGATGGCTTAGATAAACTGTGATAATTTAGTTTCCTTTGCCAGTGATTGGTTTAGGAACAAGCATGTGATTTAAAATGCTGGCCAATTATGAGAGTAGAGGGAGCTTTGGGGAAGATCTTGCTGTTCAAAAGGGTTGATGCTTCTTGTAAGGCCACTGGATGGTGACTTGTGAGGCTATGAAGCTTAGAGCTACTGTAACCATCTTGGAACCGTGAGAGAGTATGTCTGGAGCCAAACACCAACACAGTGAAAATGGCATGATAGGAAGAAGGGAAGAATCTGTATCCCCCCATGAACTCCTTGAGTTGCTGAATTGAAGACCTGGGTACCACTTGACCTCCATATTTCATTGTTACATAGATTATGAACATCCTTCTTATATAAACCACTTGGGTGGATTATCTGTCCTTACAGCCAAAAAGATCCAAACAAATACATCTGTGTTAGCCATATAATCAGATGTAAAAGAATCTTATACTAAGTACTTGCTTGCTCCAAAACCATGCATCTTAGTACTGGGGATTTTTCTGTTTGGAGGAAAATTTTTTTACTCATTCCTTTCGTAGTTTTTTCCCTTACAGCCATAACTATCTCCAGCACCAGGCTATGTCTCCCTAACTTTGCCACTCATTCATGAAGACGTGGGTGAGCCATTGACTTTGATATTTCATCAGCCTAAAGAAAAGTGGTAGTGCTGTTCACACCAGACACAGATACAGGGAAAGATGGTCCTTAATAAGCCACTGCTGGCCATTTTTAAGCTGTTGTTGTTGTTAACATTGACACTGGGCATTACCATGACCACCAGTTTGAGCTCCTCAAAACCTTCTCTATATATACACATCCTGCTGCTGCTGCTGCTGCTAAGTCGCTTCAGTCATGTACTACCCTGTGCGACCCCATAGACATCAGCCCACCAGGCTGCCCCATCCCTGGGATTCTCCAGGCAAGAACACTGGAGTGGGCTGCCATTTCCTTCTCCAATGCGTGAAACTAAAAGGTGAAAGTGAAGTCGCTCAGTCGTGTCCGACTCTTAGCGACCCTGTGGCCTGCAGCCCTCCAGGCTCCTCCATCCATGNCCATCCCTGGGATTCTCCAGGCAAGAACACTGGAGTGGGCTGCCATTTCCTTCTCCAATGCGTGAAACTAAAAGGTGAAAGTGAAGTCGCTCAGTCGTGTCCGACTCTTAGCGACCCTGTGGCCTGCAGCCCTCCAGGCTCCTCCATCCATGGGATTTTCCAGGCAAGAGTACTGGAGTGGGGCGCCGTTGCCTTCTCCGACTCTACACCTAGCAGACTTTCAATACATGTTTGTTGGATAAATGCATGAATAAAGTCGAATTATTTGCCAACAGCATGTCATGGAGCATTTAGAGACTTGAAGATATTTGAAGCTCCATTTTTGAGATAGAAACTCAAGTCCTAACAAGTCTTTTTCTGCCACATCTAGTTAAAACCAGAGAGTGTAAGTAGTGTAGCTCCCTTTCTAAGAATGAGGTGCCTCCTCTCTCCCTCTCTCTTGCTCGGATTCTCATGCTTGTTCTTCCTGGAAATTTCAGAGTTTAAGTGGTCGGATTCTGTGAATATATTTTAAAAAGCAGATATTTTCATGTCTGCAAGCAGATCTTTCTTTGAAGCCCAAAGAACTGCATCATTGCTCATTAAGAGTTTCTGACACATAGGGCTGTGTGTGTGTGCATTTTAAGAGGACTCTGCAGTCCTGTCAGTTCTGCAGTAATTAGTTTATTGGATGACTTCAAAGGCAAGGGACTGTATATAACAGTGCTTTGAAGAAGAGCCTTCGCTGGAAATGTTGCATTCGGCAGACTGACTTTGGGATCTGGGGTAAAGATGGACTTTGTTCGATATCCAGTGTACTTTCCTCCGGAGAAGGGCAGATTCATGACATTCATGGTGAGCCTGGGCAAGGAAGAAAAAGTCCTCCTAAATCCTTGTGGAAACATCATCATCTGTCTCAAAGAAGGAAGTCACTTCATGCTAAAATGAAATGTCTCCAGGGGCTTTCCTGGTGGCTCAGAGGCAAAGAATCTGCCTGCCAAGGCAGAAGGCACGGGTTTGGTCTCTGGTCCAGGAAGATCCCACATGCCATGGAGCAAGTAACCCCAAGTGCCACAACATTTGAGCCTGTGCTCTAGAGCCCGGGAGCCATGGCTACTGAAGCCCACGTGCCCTAGAATTCGAGTTCCTCAAGAGAAACCACAGCAATGAGAAGCCTGCACACCACAACTTGAGAGTAACCCCCACTCCCAGAAACTAGAGAAAAGCGTCAACAAAGACCTAGCAAACCAAAATAAGTAAATTAAATAAAATGATTGATTCTCTCCAGAACTAGATCCTCTCCCTGAGACAGACTGAATGACCTCAAAGGAGAAGGAAGAGCATCATGCTAGGATCAGTCTTCTCTGAAGTTCATGCTGCTTCCTAAGTTAATTCCTCAGTGGATAACACTTCTCCATTAGTCCTGTGAAGAAGGAGAATGTGCTGAAACAAAGGAAAGCTGCAGGTTAAATGTGCTTCCTGCAGTCCCTTGTCATCTGTGCAATGATACCAAAATTATTAGCTGAATCCCATGGTTAGTGCTAATCCCCCCACAGCAGAGTTGCTTGGATCTCTACCTAACACTTGATATCTCCCTATTAAATAGTGACTGACTTATGATGTGTCTGTCTCTTCCATTAAATTTTAAGTACCTTGAACCCTGGTCTGTGTTTCAAGTCATCTTTGAACCCAGTCCCTGTAATACTTACAGTAGTAGGTACTCAGTAAATATTTGGAAATGGAACTAACTTATTACGTAACAGCGAAAAGGCCCAGGCTCAATAAGTTGACAAGTATTTACTGAGCCTAAAAGAAATAAGGTAGAGACTTGTAAATAGAGGTCTTTCGCTTATATGATGAGAAAGAAGTGGAATTTGGAATCAAACAGACCATGTTTTGAATCTCAGCTTCGCAAACCCACTGGTTGTCCTACTTTGAGTTTGTTACTTAAGTTCCCAACCCTCAATTTCATCCTCTAAAATGACAGTTAAAAAAAAAGATGTATGTATTTATTTGGTTGTTTTGGATGTTAATTGCAGTGAGCTTAGTTGCCCCTTACTATGTGGGATCTTAGTTCCCCACCAAGGGATCAAACCCGAGTCCCTTGCATTGGCAGATGGATTCTTAACAAGGGGACCACCAGGGAAGTCTTAACAAATTTTTAAATGAGTTATTGGGAAGGTTAAAGGCAGTGGTATTTTGGGTTGAACTGTGACCCCAAAATTCATATTTGAAGTCCTAACCCACAGTGCCTCAAATTGTGACTTAATTTGGAAATAGAGTCCTTATAGATGTAATTAGTTATGACTGAAGTGAAGTAAAGTCACTCAGTCGTGTCTGACTCCTTGTGACCCCATGGACTGTAGTCTACCAGGGTCCTCCATCCGTGGGATTTTCCAGGCAAGGGTACTGGAGAAGGTTGCCAGATCAGTTTGTACTAAAGTAGGGTGGGCCCCTAAAGCAACATGATCGGTATTCTAATAAAAAGGGGAAATTTGGGGATTCCTTGGTGGTCTGGTGGTTTCAGGACTCTGCACGTAAACTGCAGGGGACCTGAGTTCGATCTCCAGTTGGGGACTAAGAGCCCCAAAGCTGCATGGTGAGACCAAAATTAAATAAATAAATAAAAGGATTAAAAAAATAAATAGATAAAAAGGAGAAGTCTGAAAGCAGAAACACACTCAGCAAGAACATCATGTGAAGATGAAGACGGCGATCAGGGTGAGGTTTGAGATGTTGAGAAATACCAAAGACTGCCAGGAAACCACCAGGCAATGGAGGAGATGCTTCTCACAGTTCCAGCCCAGTCAACACCTGGATCCTGGACTTCTTCGCCTCCACAACTGTAAGACAACAGTTTTGTTGTTTAGACCACTCTAATGGTAGACCTTTGTTTTCAGCAGCCCTTGCAGACTAATGCAGGTGGATAAAATAGTGTAGACGGCAGTGCCTGGTGTGACAGCTATTTGGAATCTGTATTTACTTATTATTCTCTCCATATTAGACCTTCATGGAAGTCTCTTTTGAAAAATGACTTTGGCTAAAGGTAAATGTTTGATTCTGGTAGGGACAACTGAAAACAGTAGTGAGTGATAATATAACAATTTCTATTAGGAAGGCAGAGATGGGCTAATAGCAGTCTGTGTAAAAATGTGAAAAATGGCATTATGTAGGCCTATGTTACATGATTTGAGCAAAATAAATATCCCTCTTTCCTTTTTAATAACAAATTATAATTTTTACTTTATTGTTTGGCTGTGCCACTTGGTGTGTGAGATCTTAGTTCCTCAACCAAGAATCAAACCCGCGTCCCCTGCAGTGGATGTGCAGAGTCCCAATGACTGGATCACCAGGGAAGCCACAAAATATCCCTCTTTAAATAATCACATTTTCTAGAAGTTATTAAAAATTGTCTTTCCTTTTTTTTTAAATTTCCCTAGTATTTTCTTATTTGTAAAGCTAGAAGTAATGATAACTTCCAGTCTTCATGGTATATCCTTAGGGCTAAAGAGACTCAACCAACCAAAACCCAAATCAAACAAAGCCAGGATGTCGTAAAGAGTGTACGTTCTTACAGGCTGAAAATGAGACCTTCTGTGTCTTTGACGGGAAAAGTACAGAAAATCTTTCCTCTCTTTCCCTAGAGAACAAATGCCTTTTCTTCCTAAGTCCAAAACCAAAAGCAGTGGACTTGAGATGTAGCCATTTAGAGATAGGCGTTCATCCAACAAGGCTTTCTGAATGGGCCTTTCACTCCACTACACTGGGGCGTGTTGAGGTCCTGGAGTCTCCTCCCTTGAGAAACTCTCAAGTTAGTGAAAGAGACAAATGGACAAAGAAATAATTTCCACGAAGGGAAAAGAGCATTGAGAGATTCAGGAACATGATACTGGGAGAAGCAACCCTGCCTGAGAAAGGGAAGGAGAGCTTCACAGAGGGACTACAGCGAATTTCCACATTGAGGGATGAGTGGAAGTTTATCTGTTTAAGCAATGTGGAAAGAACAGATACAGGGAGCTGAGTTAAGCATGAGGAGTCAAGTTGAAGGGACTTTGGAAGAGGAAACCTGAGCTGAAATTTGAAGGAAGGAGGATGTCGTGCAAGTCCATGGTGACAGGAAGGTAGTTCAAATGCCTTATCATAGTCAGGGAGATATGTGGCAGATGAACCTGAAAGTGTTAATGGAAGTGAGGACATGGAAGGACTTGTTGGCCATGCTAAGAAGTCTAGACTTTATCCTGTTGACAGTAAATAATATTTTCATTGTAGTAAAATGTACATAGCATAAAATTTGACATTATATCATTTTTAAGTGTGCAATTCAGTGCCATTAAGTACATTCACAATGTTGTATGTACATCACCACTATCCATTTACAGAAATTTTCATCATCCCAAACAGAAACTCTTCTCATTAAACATATATTCCACCACTTTCCCTGCCCAGCCCCAGCCTCTATTCTACTTTCAACCACTACTCTATTTCCAATCTCTATGAAGTTACCTATTCTAGGAAACTCATATAGGTGGAATCATGCACTATTTGTCCTTTTGTGCTAGTTCACACAGCATAATATTTTTAAGTTTCATCCATTCTGATATGTATCAGAGTTTCATTTTAAAGGCTGAATTGGGTACTCTTTAATGCATTCATCTTTTGATGGCAAATGGGTTGTTTTGGGGTTTCCCTGATGGCTCAGTTGGTAAAGAATCCACCTGCAGTGCAGGAGACCCTGGACCCAGGAGATTCCTGGGTCGGGAAGATCCCCTGGAGAAGGGATAGGCTACTCACTCCAGTATTCTTGGGCTTCCCTTGTGGTTGAGCTGGTAAAGAATCCACCTGCAACGCAAGAGACCTGGGTTCAATCCCTGGGTTGGGAAGATCTCCTGGAGAAGGGAAAGGTTACCCACTCCAGTCTGGAGAATTCTATGGACTGTATTGTCCATGAGGTCGCAAAGAATTGGACACAACTGGGTGACTTGCACTGCCCTTTCCACCTTTTGACTATTGTAAAGAATGCTTCTCCAAACATTGATATGCAAGTGTTTCAGTTCCTGCCTTAAATCTGTGGGTTATGTGGTTGCTGTTGTTTAGTTGCTATGTTGTGTCTGACTTTTGCAACTCTATGGATTGTAGCCTGCCAGGCTCCTCTATCCATGGAATTTCCCAGGCAAGGATACTGGAGTGGATTGCCATTTCCTTTCTCCAGGGGATCTTTCTGACCCAGGGCAGAAGAGACTCATATCTTTTGCATCTCCTGCGTTGGCAGGTGGATTCTTTACCACTAGCACCATCTGGGAAGACCCAGATTTCTGGATCATATGGTAATTCTATGTTGAACTTTTTCAGGACGCATCAGACTATTTTCCACAGCAGATATACAATTTACATTCTCAACAGCAATTTGAGTTTCCCCCTATCTTCCCCTTTGTTTTTATTTTTTGATAATAGCCATCCTGAAGGGTGTGAAGTGGTATCTCACTGTGATTTTGAGTTGCTTTTCCATAAGGATTGGTGATGTTGAGCATCTTTTCATGTGCTTGTGGGCTATTTGCATATAATCTTTGGAGAAATGTCATTCAGATCCTTTGCCTATTTTTTAATTGAGCTGTTTGCTTTTTGTTGTAGGATTATAGGAGCTCTTTATGAATTCTGTATGCAGTTGATATAGAATCTATGCAATGTTATCTATATGCAATGTTAAATGCTTGTCAGATATGTGGTTTACAAATATTTTCCCTCATTCTGTGAGTTGCCTTTTCACTTTTTTGATAATATCCTTTGATGCGCCAAAAGGCAGTAAATAATTTTATGCAGAGAATCGATATCTTTCAATTGGTATGTGGAGGGTGGGTTGAAGTAGAGTGAGGTCAAGAAACAGGGAGACAGGTTAGATGGCCACACTCTCCATGGTAGGGTCTGAGCTGGAACAGAGAAGAAACTGAAAGGAAGACATTTAGGAAGTGAAAGCAACAGAATTCTGGTGACAGTGTAGAGAAAAAACAGACAGAGGAAGAAGTGTTGAGTCAGCGGAGCCACTGGGGGATCTCTGGGGGGTATATACCTAGAAGTAAAGTTGCTGAATCAAATGGTAATTCTAATTTTAACTTCTTCAGGACTCATCAGACTATTTTTCACAGCAGCTATACCATTTTGCATTCTCACCAGCAATGCACAGGATTCTAGTTTCCCATGTCCTTACTGAATATCCTACTTCCATATCCAGCAAGAGATGATGAGGACCTGATGCGGGGAACAGCGATGAGAGCAGAGAAGGAGGACAAATTTGAGGAGACTGAGTTCTTATTGGACAGTGTGAGAAAGGGAGGAGTGATGAATGACCCAAGCAGGGGTAATCCAGTAAAACATTACCCTAGTTTATAGTTAACAATCTAAATTGGATTAGCCTCTGACACAAGACTAGCCCTAGGTGCGTTGGCTGCTGTGGTGACAGGGTTTAATGGAGCCTGAATCATCCTTCCTTTGCCAGCATCATTTCTCCTTATAAAATATCTTCTATGATTTACCACTGTTGACAATGTCAACCTCCAATCCTATCTGGAAGAATATGGGATAGTAAAAAAATGTAAAAAAACTTAAGCCCAAGTTGAAATCTGGAGCTTTATGACTTTGAATAAGGACCTAAACTTCATGAGCTTCCACATGCTTCCCTATAGTCACTTTGTTAAGTGAGTATAATACAATGGCACCCTCCCCATGGAAATGCAGTGAGGATCAAATGGAAATAATTCAGATCAAACCCTCAGAACTGGGCCTGGACCCAGGAAGCCTCAATACATGCAAACTGTGGCAGTCTTTGCTATTAGACCTCCGTACCAATGACCAAGTCTGGTTGAATCGAAATCAGCTTGAAGGCTGTGGGGAAACAGGTGGCAGAGTAGTGAGGAGCACAGGCAGTCTTTGCAGGCCAGGAACTTCCCTGTAGCTCATATGGTAAAGAATCTGCTTGCAATGCAGGAAACCCAGGTTTGATCCCTGGGTTGGGAAGATCCTCTGAAAAAGGGAATGACAACCCACTCCAGGATTCTCGCCTGGGAAATCTCATGGACAGAGGAGCCTGGTGGGCTACAGTCCATGGGCTCACAAAGAGTTGGACATGGCTAAGCAACTAAGCACAGCCTCTGGCTTCTCATCCAGTGAAGACTGTGGTAGAATCATAGCCCTAGAATCAGAAGATCTTGGGTTAGGGACTTCCCTGGTGGTCTAGTGATTAAGAATCTGCCTTTCAATGCACGGGATGTAGGTTCAATCCCTGGTAAGGGAACTAAGTTTCATATGGGCATGCAACTAAGCCCACGTGGCAACTAGAGAAGCCCATGTGCCATGACAAAGACCTAGCATGGGCAAAATTTAAAAAAAAAAAAGAAAGAAAGAAAAGAAAACCCTGGCTCAAAATCTTGAATCTTCTGTTGATCAGCTTTATGGCTTCTTCTGCTTAGGACCTGAGAGAGGGTGGCAGCAAGTCAATCCCAGTGGTGAAGGGGACTCTGGTGCCTTCTCGCGGAAAGCTGGCACTGTGTTGAGTGTGTTTTCAGAGGCATGACATCCAGCAGCAATAGCAGCTCCACCCACTTGGAGCCCAGATCTATAGAGTCAGCACTGAATCTCCTGCCTGTAGCAGTGTGGTGGTCCAGGTGGTCCACCTGGACAGCTCGCGGGATTGCACTCCAGAGTGTTTACGGTGCTGGTAAGGGAACTAGCATGCAACGTGTGTCAAAGCCCACCGATCACAATCACCTTCCAGATGCATCTTCCTCTACCATCTCAGGAAGTGACTCTGGAAAGCTCATCCCCAGCTTATTGGCCACTTCTGAACCTCAGGGGTGTGGGTTACAGCCGTCTAACTGTAACAGTGCATTGCTAGGAGATTTCCTGACTGGCCAACTCTGCCAACAAAAGGCTGAAGCTCTATTGTGGCTGAGAGTGAGAAGGACTTTGATGTGACATTTAAATAAGCATTTTCTGCCCCATGGATCCTGTTAGCAATGGTGATGTCAAGCATTTAAAGGTGTTGTGCCCCATCTAGCCCTGTTTCCACAGGAAAATGTTAAGGAACAATGCAATTATAAGTGCTCAAAGAGAGAGACATGAAGGAACCATGGTCTGAAACCTCGTGATTTTAATATTTCTAAAACAGGCTAACCCGAGCTTTGAAGAACATATGGCACCACCCTTCCCCTTACAAAAAAAAAAAAAAGACAGCATGGCAGCTTTTATGATTTTATTGTTTAATTCTCTTACTAATGCTAATTAGCCTGTCACTGTATTTTGTCTGCCTGTAAAGGAGTTAAATACAGTGGAGAGTGCTATTTACAAACATGTATATTCCACAAGCTAATACTGACTTGTACATGTTTTAAATATGAATTAGTTGCTGACATTAAAAATTGAAGCGGGCAGCAAGATTTAGGATTTCCAAAGTTACGTTTGCTTGAGTCCTCTGAGAAAGCAAATGCCAAGATGGGATTAAATATGCAAAATTTTATTAGGGAGAATGCTTGTGTGAGGAAAAAGCAGGGAGAAACCAGAGGAGGCTGGGAGGGCAAGTCTGAGCAGCAGTGAAGGAGGGAAGGAGAGAAAATTGGGTAGAAATGTTCTAAGCTGAGGACTTCTCTGGGGGTCCACTGGTTAAGACTCCACACTCCCGATGCAGGGGGCACAGGTTTGATCCCCGGTTGGGAAACTAGGATCCCACATGCCACACAGGGCTGCTAAAAAATAAAAAACAGAGGGGTTCTAGGTTGCCGAACAGTTTGAGGAAGATTCAGCAAAGAGCAGAG
This sequence comes from Neotragus moschatus, assembly GCA_006410615.1. Taxonomy (NCBI): domain Eukaryota; kingdom Metazoa; phylum Chordata; class Mammalia; order Artiodactyla; family Bovidae; genus Neotragus; species Neotragus moschatus. The sequence goes on from SJYA01002243.1 coordinate 88,022, forward strand.
AGTCCTGGGGACAAAGCTGGCTGTTAGAGGAGCAGAAGACCCCCGTGTCTCCTAGGAAAGGGTCATCAGTCACCTTGCTGCACTAGCCATTGACTGGGGGTAGCACTGGGAAGTATAACCTCTGTACAGACACAGCCATGGGTTATGACTGCAGCAGCTGGGGACTTGGGCCACTGAGTTCTCTTTAGTTGGGAGTCTGCAAGGGCATTCTCATGGCTGCCAGAGAAGCCATCTCCTGGTAGAGGATGTTTAACAGGCTGTTAATCAACCTAAAAAAGCACGGCCAGAATTCTCTGCCAGGGAGCAGACTTAAAATAGCCAGCCACTCCTTTCTCTCATCCTTAGAACACTGTGTCTTTACCTGTCCAGACAGGCCTTATATTTGTGTGACTCTCCTCTGGAAACACTTTATATATAACTTATATATATATATATAAGTTATATATAGTTATATATAACTTATATATATATATATAAGTTATATATAGTTATATATATATATGAAAGAGCAATCTCAAAACGTATTAATTATGTAAATAAGTAGAAGTGCTGAATGAGCTTCCAGTGAGCAGAATGGGAGTTTGAACTAAAAATCTTAAAGGTCACTTTCAGTCCCAATAACTGTACTTCTTTAATTATTCTCAGGGAAATATTCTTAAAGGAGTAGACTCCATTTTCAGTAATATTTTTCTCTAACTATAAAAGTAAACTCTGCTTTTGGAAAAATGGAGAAAATATATAGAAATTTCCATTAACATTTTAATGTTTCAAAGCACCTGTGTATATCTTTTAACTTGTTTATGTTCATGCTGGCATACAATTTTGATATCTTCTTTTATAGTATGAGGTATCATAAATATTTCTCCATTTGATTAAAAATTCTTTGGTATGGTGTATATTAGCATACATCTCTGAGTAGTGCCTCATGATAAAGGGCTAGTAATTGCTAAGGTATAGGGCATATAACCTTCTAATGATTTGATATGTATGATTAAATTACTTTATCAGTAGGATATAAGGGTGCCTGTTTCCCTAAAACTTCCTTAACTCTAGAGACAGTATTATTTTTTTAATCCTTTGCCAATTAGGGAGAAAATGGCATCATATTTTTTTATTTTTTTTGAACACTAGTAACATTTAACTTATTATTTATTTTTTAATAATTTATAGTTCATCTTTGATGAATTATTTCTTCACATTCTTGACCAGTTGAATTTTTCTCTTTTTGTTATTGTTTTAGAGGGCTCCTTACATATTAATGACCTAACTAGTCATCTATCAAACATAATACAAATATTACCCCAGTGTGTCATTTACTTTTTAATTTTGTTTATGATGTTTTTCTGATATACAATTGTTTTATGCATTCAAAACTAGTAATCTTTTCATTTATGATTTCTGCTTAGATAAGCCTTGCCTATTTCAAGATTATATACAGTTTTACCTATGGTTTATTTATTTTTCTATTGAAAAGAAAACAAAAGTGGCGTTACCTTTCACATTTAAAAATGTCAACCATCTGGGATTTGTTTTTGTATATTTCTCAAGGTAGGGAATCTAATTCTGTCATTGCAAATTGTTACCAGTGGGTTCCAGCACTATTTTTAGCATGATCTATTCTTTCCCATTTATTTGAATTTTCATCTTTTTCACACACAAGGATAGTATTTTTAAATTTTTTTATGAGTTTTAAAAATCTCCTTTTGATTCATTTTTAATTTTATTGCCTTGCCATCAAAGAATGTGGCCTATACATTTCTCTACTTTGGGAAAAATATCCATCTTTTTCTTTTGCCGATCACAAGGGATTTCAGCCATGTAAAATACTATGTGGTATTTTGCAAAGTAAATTGCTACTACGCACAAAATGTTTAAATTTGTTACTGGTGTACATACAAATTGGGGCCTCCCAGGTGGCTCAGTGGTAAAGAATCTGCCTGCCAGTCAGGAGACACAAGAAATGCTGGTTTGACCCCTGGGTCTTGGAGATCCCCTGGAGAAGAAAATGGCAACCTGCTTCAGAATTCTTACCTGGAAAATTCCACGGACAGAGGAACCTTGCGGGCTATAGTCTAGTGGGTCACAAAGAGGTTAGACATGACTGAGCACACACACGTGCACACACATGTGAATTCGAATCTATTTGATACATCACCAATAATAATACCATTCTAATTCGCTAGCATTACAATGTGTTTTTCCCCAGTTTTATTGAGATACAACAGTGTATAAGTTTGTTACACTGTAATGACTTGACTACGTATATTGTCAAATGTCCTCAAAAATTTTAGTTAACATCCACCATCTAATCCAAAAAAAAGAAAAAATATGTTTTTCCTTGTGATGAGAACTCCTAGGAGACAGTAACAATTCTTCACAGTGGGACAGACAGCTGAGGGCAACACAGAACCTTGTCAGTACTAGGTCACTGCTACGAGTCCTTACATTGGTGTCCATGAGGCCCCATCATTATAGGGTCCCCCTTCTTGAATTTCCAGAGGGGCTCTGCTTCCTCTGATGCTTTCAGGAATCTTAGAGTAATTCTTCCTGTTCCCTCCAACTCAAGCTAGTAAGATTAAGCTTCCATTTCCTACAATGAAAAAAAACCCTAAGTAAAACACCACCACATTCTTCAGCACAGAAGAAGGGACCAGTTGACATCAATCAGAGCAGTGGCTTGACACGGTGGAACCCGGATCGACAAGGAAGGCAGGCAACCCTGGTGAGTGGGAGCTTCTGCAGAGGGTTTGCCTGCTGTGGGATACCCTCTGCCACTGGCTGCGCTAAGCTGTCTCTCCCACAGTCTCCCTTCGCAGCTGGGCCTGAGCACTGCAGTGGGCTCTGACTCTGCACTTTGCTGTCTGCGGCACTTCCAGGCGGTTTGTAGGGATGACTCACTCCTCCCTGGCAACTCCAGCTGCTGCCTCTCTGCATAGGTGACAGTGAGATTCCAACACAAACTCCTTCTTCTAGTTTCTTGGGGCTTGCTTTTGCATTTAGTGAGTTGAGGGTTGCCTTTATTTATTTTTTTTTTCAAATGAATCTTACTTCAGTTAAAGAAAGTATCTAACAAATATTTTTTTAGATTTTCTGAATTGTGATAGCATCTTCATTGAATTTCTCAGATACTTACAGATTTCCTTCTATTTGAAAAACAAATTGCTTTGGAGGAGCATGAAGGAGTTAAGTTGTGCTCAATTATTATCATGAGTTGAAAATGAGATTTTCCAGCTTAATTATTTTTCTTCCCTCTCTCATCTAAAACCAAAAGTCTTAATTTTGACATAATACCTCCTTACTGAATATACCCTAGTAATGAAGGAAAAAATGTGATGAAAGCAGATCACCTGGTAGAAATATCAGGACATCTTTAACAGCTATAAAACATTATTCAGTATATAATTTGGATACTCTCAGAATAATAAATACTGTATTCTTTGGGGTTTTTTGCTCTATTCTTTTGTCCACACTTTCTTTGTTCTCTCTCTTCTCTCCATACTTCATATCAGGATACATCCTGGGTGATATTAGGAATAAATAGCACATTCATGAAACATGTTTCAAGCCCCACAGTTTACAGACTTTTGAGCAAAGGGTTATAGGAAGTGTAAAGAGTAAACAGGTGCTGGCTATAGCAACTGCCATCATAAAATTATAAGCAAACTTCAAGAGAAGAACACATGAAAAGATGTTCAACGTGATTAGTCAGTAGGGAAATGTAAATCAAACCTACAATGAGATCATGCCTGCAATCAAGCCTACAAAGGCACTTCACATCCACTAGGACAGCTAGAACAAAAAAGACAGGCAATAACAAGCGTCTGTGAAGATGTGGTCAGACTGGAACCCTCCTCTTCCTTGAGGTGATAAGAATGTTCCAGAATTACAGAGTGGTGATGGTTGCCCAGTCATGTAAATATTCTAAAACTGACTGAATTGTACAATTTGCAAAGTATATTTTTGCATGACATCTTTTTTATTTCTAATGCTTTAATATGTCTGGTCACTAAGTCGTGTCTGATTCTTTGCAACCCCATGGACTGTAGCCCACCAGGCTCCTCTGTTTGTGAGATTTCCCAGGCAAGAATACTGGAGTGGGTTGCCATTTCCTTCGTCAGGGGATCTTCTTGACCCAGGGATCGAACTCGCAGTTTCTGCCACATCTCCTGTATTGGCAGGCGGAGTCTTTACTGCTGTGCTATTGGGGAAGCCCTTTAAACCATGAAATTTTGAATTAGTTAGATTTAGACGCTATGCACTGTAAGGTAAAGATAATAACCTATGCTTTTCCCTTGGTACTTTACCCAGTTGTCTTAATACCATTCACTCGATGAGCTAATTTTTCAGTGGTAATTTTAAGGTGACATTTAAAAATCACCACGTACATGTAGGTCTATTTCTTTTCTTAATACAGCATGTGGAAAAACCTGAATGAAGTTTTTGGCCAAGCTGATATTAGTGAGACTTAGTTAACTAACAAATAAATCTAATCTCAAAGGCTTTTAAAACAACCCCAAAACTGCAATAGGAAGAGCTCAATTCTGATAAGGAGGACTGTGGAAAGCTTCTCAGAACAAAGGACATCTAAGCCAGACCACAAAGCACAAGTGATAATATAATAGCCACTTACAACACATCCATATCTGATCTCTACTGGTGCCGAACACCAGGCCTTTATTTCTAGTTATTTATGTACGTATGTATGTACGTGTTTTAATTGGAGGATAATTGTTTTACAATGTTATGTTAGTTTCTGGTGTTCAATAAAGTGGATCAGTTCTCTGTACACATTTATCCCCTCCTGCATGAGCTTCCCTCCCACCCACCCCCAATCCCACCCCTCTAGGTCATCACAGAGCATCAGGCTGAGCTTCCTGCGCTATACAGCAGCTTCCCACTAGCCACTTTATATATGGTAATACATATATGTCAGGTTTACACATGGTCGTGTACGTATGTCACCTTTACACATGGTGGTGTATATTTCACAATTCGTCCCACCGCCTCCTTCCTCCGCTGTGTTCACAAGTCATTCTCTATGTCTGCGTCTCTATTCCTGCCCTGAAAATAGGTCCATTGGCACTATTTTTCTAGATTCCATATCTTTTCTATATACACAATATGATCTCTCTGCTGCAGATGAAGAACCCCAGGCTCAACCAACGGTCAAGATGGTTTGCCCACAGTCATGGAGCTAGTGAGTGGCGGAGAAAACTGGGGTTGGCTGAAAGAAAGCTCTTGAGATGTGCAGGGGTTTGAGTAGTCTACACAGAGGGACAGGTGCAAGGTCACAGGGGTTGAAAATAGCAGAAATGAATGGGGAACAGCAAGTCAGCCAGGGCCTTCATCTGTACAGTTTGCAACTAGAACTGGGAATCAATCTGAAAAGGTAAGCACAGGCCAAATTATGGAAGGTTTTGTGTCATGATGGAGAAGTTTAGAATTCATTCTGGACTCGTCAAAGAGCTGGAAGCATGTACGGTAAATGGATCTGTGCTTCAGAGAAGGGATCTGGCAACCACAAAGACAGTGCTCAACCAAAGAGACAGGAGTCAAGGTGACTGACTCAGAGTCCAGCAGAGAGGGACTGAGGCCTGGACTGGGGTTCAGAACTAAGCAAGGAGGGGAGGAAGAGGTGAACAAAGCCACCATTTCAAACTGGTGGAAGCATTTTAAATGTTCATGCTAATGCTTACCTTACATTGCCACTGAGCATTCTGAATAAGGCAGAGCTGTTTACTGACAGTTATTTTGGACCTGATTCAATTAAAACAAGTGCTGAAGCATGGAATTGTCATCATGTTTCAAGCCTTCTAGCCACCTTTGCTCTGTGAACGCCTGCCTCCATCAATAGTCTTCTGGCTAGAAGAACTACTGGAAGCATCTGATTAGCCAGCAGGTGTCATGTCTGACAGTGCTAACCCTTTTTCTCTCATTGTGGCTCCTCACAAGTGATAAAGACCACTCTGGAGATGATGGAAAGTGTACTGGGGCTCCCTACCATTCAGCAGATTCCAGAAGATAAAACTGTACTTTTCTGTGCCCAGTAGCCATCAATGTGCTTGGCATAGTCTAAGCACCAGGTATAAGAGCAAATCTCAGCTCTGTCACTTACTGGACAATCTTGGTGTTGGCTATGTTACTTAAGCTCACTGTTCCTCAGATCTCACCTCTAGAAAATGGAGATATTCATAACAATTCCTTCACAGCATTGCAGGGGGACTTAAAATAGTTAAAACACGCAGGGGAGGTTAGAACGGTTTGATATATGCTAACACTCCAAAACCTCTTCAAACACTTATTTTGGAATTTTCTGATTCCTTCCTTTCCTTTTCAGAATATGATCTGAAAACAAGTTGTTTACATCTCAAAGGCAATAATATTTTCCATTAGCTTTTAAAAACTTCAGCTGTCAATAATTGTATCTGAAGTCAGTCCATAACATCAGAAACAATACAACTTTTGAACTGTAGTATAATGAGAGATAATGAGACTTATTAGCTATTTTAGGGGTTCTTGCTTAATTATGGTGAAGGAAGCTGCAACTTTTTATGTTCACCTTCTCAATGTTGTTTCACTTTCTGAAAGAGAGTAAGGAAAGAGAGGCGGTTTTCAAAGAGGTAAAGCTGTGATAGAGATGAAAACATTTTTTTGTTTGTTTCTGTTTCTCTCTCTCTCTCTCTCTCTCTCACACACACACACACACACACACACACACACACACAATTTCCTTCACCACATTCTTTTGGTTATATGGCAGTTTCTGAAGTTTCTGGATGTCAATATTTGCTTTCCATTGTCACTAAGTTTAGTTCACTTCAGTTCAGTTGCTCAGTCTTGTCCGACTCTTTGCGACTCCATGAACTGCAGCACTCCAGGCCTCCCTGTCCATCACCAACTCCCAGAGTCCCCAGACTCATGTCCATTGAGTCAGTGATGCCATCCAACCATCTCATCCTCTGTCATCCCCTTCTCCTCCTGCCTTCAATCTTTTCCAGCATCAGGGTGTTTTCAACTGAGTCAGCTCTTTGCAAAATGAGTCAACTCTTCGCTGACTATGAGGAAGCCACATAGTGACTTAATAGCTACTTAATTAATTGCAACTCTTACCTCTAAGGCTGTATAGAATTCCCACTGTTTGGCTCCATTGTGATAGGAATAACAAAGTCTTCAGNGTTTTCAACTGAGTCAGCTCTTTGCAAAATGAGTCAACTCTTCGCTGACTATGAGGAAGCCACATAGTGACTTAATAGCTACTTAATTAATTGCAACTCTTACCTCTAAGGCTGTATAGAATTCCCACTGTTTGGCTCCATTGTGATAGGAATAACAAAGTCTTCAGTTCTCATAGACCTCACAGTTGGCTCAAGAGACTAACAAACATGTGAACAAGACTGTTCGCACAAGTAATAAGTGTAAGTTGGAAGGAAAATCGGACTCTAAGCAGATATCAATGAGAACCAATGACTTCAGCATCTGGAGATCCATCTTTTACACTCACAGTGGTGGAGTTGTTCTATGACCTGGGAAAAGGGGGTCCATGCTGGAAAGCTAACTTCCACTCTCTGGAGAAGGCCATGAAACAAGGAGAGAAAGCAGACAGCCTAGGGGGCTTGGCTGACCCCTCCCTCCAGGGTACCTGGAATTCCTCTCCTTCTGCTCCATTCTTCTCTTTGACCCGTGGCTGAATCTCACTCCTTGGTTATGGATTCCTAACACTTCTTCCTCCTAGCGACTCTGTTCCATGTTTTCATCTTCCATCTACCCCAATTTTGAAAATGAAATAAAGGAAATACATAGTCTAAGTGGAAACCCGAGGAAGGAAAAAAAATAGATGTAAGAATGGTGAATCCAGAAAAGCAGATTATCAGAGTCATTCACACATAATTGAGAGACCGATTAGAACAATTAGCAGGTTGTTAGCACTGACTTTAAACTCTCTTCTCTGAGGTAGCCCCAACCATTAAGAATGAGCGGGGTAATGTGACTAATATTAACCACTATGAACAAATAATAAAAACAACACTCAATCCACAACTGCTTATTGGGTGTGTTACCTGTGTGTGCATTGTGGTTCCCCAAATAAGACTTAAACACACACATGTACACAGTTGTCTAGTTTCAGACCAATAGCTACTGATCTTGGTGGCACCATAAATACATGGAAGGACCCCCAATAGTGTAAGGCTGTAAAATTTCAGTAAATGAGGGAAACTATGGATTCTCCATAAATTGAGAAACTCAGGGGCTAGGGTTGCTCAGACAAGTTTCACTATAAGAGTTAGACTAAAGTAGGAAAGTTGAAGAGAAAATATACTTCCAACAGTTAAGAATGTGGGCTCTGGCATGTGACTAGTGAGAACTGATCTCAGACTTGAACTAATTATTTCATTCCTCTGTGTTTCCATTTCCACATCTGCATCGGAATGGGGAAAGTATCTATCTGATCGCATTGCTGGGAAGATGAAGTGAGTGAGCTCACGTACCTTATGAATGATATAATGCTGTGCTTACCATACAGCAGACAATTGGTGTTAGCTGTTCTTCCATGGAGCAAATAACAAAGAAAGCACTCTTCAGAGTAGGACTCATTTTAGGATCACTGGTTTCTGAATAATCCTGCCAAAGCTATTTGTGACTTGATTATCCAGAAAAATTAACCTGATTGGAAGCTTTTTAAAAGTAAATCACATAAAATGAATTTATTTAGGTTCATATGTACAGATCAGTGTACAGTTTTCACCATCTAGTATTCAATCATTCTGCACTTCCATTGGTTTCTTTTTTACAGTCAATGGTAAAGGGAACCTATATGTCATAGTGGGTTTGGGCTGCTGTAACAAAATTCCACAGGCTGGGTAACTTAAACATGTATATATATATAGTTGACTCAAAAAATAGTCACAACCTAAAAGTTGAGAGTTATGTTTTATTTGGTGGAAATTTTTAAGACTTAAGCCTGGGAGGCAGTATCTCAAGTAGCCCTGAGAGAACTGCCCCGAGGAGAGGGAGGGAGGGGGAAGCAGTCAGGTTATATAGAAGTTTGGAACAAAGAGCAGGTTCAGTTCAGTTCAGTTCAGTTGCTCAGTCGTGCTGACTCTTTGCGACCCCATGAATTGGAGCATGCCAGGCCTCCCTGTCCATCACCAACTCCAGGAGTTCACTCAAACTCATGTCCATCGAGTTGGTGATGTCATCCAGCCACCTCATCCTTTGTTGTCCCCTTCTCCTCCTGCCCCCAATTCCTCCCACCATCAGAGTCTTTTCCAATGAGTCAACTCTTCGCATGAGATGGCCAAAGTATTGGAGTTTCAGCTTTAGCATCAGTCCTTCCAAAGAGCATCCAGGACTGATCTNTCAGAGTAGGACTCATTTTAGGATCACTGGTTTCTGAATAATCCTGCCAAAGCTATTTGTGACTTGATTATCCAGAAAAATTAACCTGATTGGAAGCTTTTTAAAAGTAAATCACATAAAATGAATTTATTTAGGTTCATATGTACAGATCAGTGTACAGTTTTCACCATCTAGTATTCAATCATTCTGCACTTCCATTGGTTTCTTTTTTACAGTCAATGGTAAAGGGAACCTATATGTCATAGTGGGTTTGGGCTGCTGTAACAAAATTCCACAGGCTGGGTAACTTAAACATGTATATATATATAGTTGACTCAAAAAATAGTCACAACCTAAAAGTTGAGAGTTATGTTTTATTTGGTGGAAATTTTTAAGACTTAAGCCTGGGAGGCAGTATCTCAAGTAGCCCTGAGAGAACTGCCCCGAGGAGAGGGAGGGAGGGGGAAGCAGTCAGGTTATATAGAAGTTTGGAACAAAGAGCAGGTTCAGTTCAGTTCAGTTCAGTTGCTCAGTCGTGCTGACTCTTTGCGACCCCATGAATTGGAGCATGCCAGGCCTCCCTGTCCATCACCAACTCCAGGAGTTCACTCAAACTCATGTCCATCGAGTTGGTGATGTCATCCAGCCACCTCATCCTTTGTTGTCCCCTTCTCCTCCTGCCCCCAATTCCTCCCACCATCAGAGTCTTTTCCAATGAGTCAACTCTTCGCATGAGATGGCCAAAGTATTGGAGTTTCAGCTTTAGCATCAGTCCTTCCAAAGAGCATCCAGGACTGATCTCCTTTAGAATGGACTGGTTGGATCTCTTTGCAGTCCAAGGGACTCTCAAGAGTCTTCTCCACCACCATAGTTCAAAAGCATCAGTTCTTCAGCACTCAGCTTTCTTCACAGTCCAACTCTCACATCCATACATGACCACTGGAAAAACCATAGCCTTGACTAGACGAACCTTTGTTGGTAAAGTAATGTCTCTGCTTTTCAAAATGGTATCTAGGTTGGTCATAACTTTCCTTCCAAGGAGTAAGTGTCTTGTAATTTCATGGCTGCATTCACCATCTACAGTGATTTGGGAGCCCCCCAAAACAGTCTCACACTGTTTCCACTGTTTCCCCATCTATTTGCCATGAAGTGATGGGACCAGATGCTATGATCTTAGTTTTCTGAATGTCGAGCTTTAAGCCAATTTTTTCCCTCTCTTCTTTCACTTTCATCAAGAGGCTTTTTAGTTCCTCTTCACTTTCTGCCATAAGGGTGGTGTCATCTGCATATCTCAGGTTATTGATATTTCTCCCAGCAATCTTGATTCCAGCTTGTGCTTCTTCCAGCCCAGCATTTCTCATAATGTACTCTGCATAGAAGTTAAATAAGCAGGGTGACAATATACAGCCTTGATGTATTCCTTTTCCTATCTGGAACCAGTCTGTTGTTCCATGTCCAGTTCTAACTGTTGCTTCCTGACCTGCATATAGGTTTCTCAAGAGGCAGGTCAGGTGGTCTGGTATTCCCATCTCTTGAAGAATTTTCTACAGTTTATTGCAATCCACACAGTCAAAGGTAGTCTGAACATGAAAAGTATTTTTGTGAATTAAAGAAAACCCGAAGTCCCACGTTAAGGAATTTAACTCTTGTCTATGTATGGGAAGATGCAAGTGTCTGGGGTCACTGAACTCTTCCCTTTCGTGTGCATCTGAGCTATCCTGGAGCCACTATCTTGTGTTTTTAATATCCTGAGTTCCTCAGTGCTCACCGTAGGGAGTGGCTGCAGCCTGATGGCTACCAGACCACGCAGGTATACTTCTCTTTCCTGAGTGTCCTAAAGAGTAGGAATCGCTGATGACTGTAACACCATTGTTTACTGACATGGCAGGAAATACTCCATTTCTCAATATATATTTATTTCTCACTCTTCTGGAGTCTGGAAGTCTGAGATCAAAGTGCCAGGATGGTCAAGTTCTTGGGAAGGGCCCTTTCCAAGGCCACCTTGTGTCCTGGGAAGGGAGAGATGGAATAGAGAACTCTCTGGTCTCTCTCAAAAGGGCACTAACCTCATCATGAGGACTCCACCTCCCCCCACCCCAACTCATGACCTCATCTCTCAAAGGCCTACCTCTTCCCAATACCACTGGCATTAGGGATTAAGCCTTGAACATATGAATTTGGGGATACAAACATGCTCAATACACAATGTCTACTCAAAAGAAATTTAAGAAACAAAGAATTCAAACATGTTATAAATGGTTCTATAGAGCCAAATTTTATAAATTAAAACTTTAGGAATAAAAAAGAAAACCAATTTTCAATGAAGTGACTTTAAAGTTTAAACCGTAGCTATTCTGGGCAATAAAGATATCTTTTTAAAAAAATTATACTTAAGAGTGTTTGAAGATATGGAACACTCAGATTCTGGTGGTGGAATGGCAAAGAGAGGATGGTTTTATTAGTCGTGATGGGGCTGTGATTCATGTTTTTTGCTTTCAAAAAGTATGCTTAGAATGGCATTGAAACATGTATAATATCATATAAGAAATGAATCGCCAGTCTGGGTTTGATGCAGGATACAGGATGCTTGGGGCTGACCCAGAGAGATGACCCGGAGAGATGACATGGGGAGGGAGTTGGGAGGGGGGTTCAGGATTGGGAACACATGTACACCCGTGGCAGATTCATGTTGATGTATGGCAAAACCAATACAATATTGTAAAGTAAAAATATAATAATAATAATAAAATCTGGAAAAAAAAAGTCATCTTAATAGTCATCTTAATAGCAAGGAGGCTTACCAGGTGGCTTGGTGGTAAAGAATCTGCCTGTCATTGCAGGAGATGCTGGTTCAATCCCTGAGTCAGGAATATCCCCCAGAGAAGGAAATGGCAAGGCACTGCAGTATTCTTGCCTGGGAAATTCTATGTACAGAACAGCCAGGTGGGCTAGAGTTCATGGGGTCACAAAAGCGTCAAATGTGACTAAGCATGCAATACTAAGTCGCTTCAGTCGTGTCCGACTCTGTGCAACCCTATAGACGGCAGCCCACCAGGCTCCCC